>ML108366.1:37203-60823 GCA_003697995.1 Taxidea taxus jeffersonii
TTTTTGGACTGCCTTCGGCTCGGGTCATGATCTCAGGGCCCTGGAATCGAGCCCCGCATCAGGCTCCCTGCTCGCTGGGGGGCCTGCTTCTCCCTCTCCCTCTACTGCTCTGCCTGCTTGTGTCTCTCACTCTCTCTGTCAAATAAATAAAAATCTTTAAAAAAAAAATAAAAAATTTTGATAAATTTTACTACATTAAGAAAAACTTGCATGGTAAATACCACTGTAAACAAAGCCTGAAGAAAAATGACAACTCATAACGAATACATAGAGCTATTTTCTTTAATGTTGAAAAACTCAAAATCATTAAGGAAAAAAGACCAACAAGCCAAAAGAAAGCTTAGCTGGGGCTGAGAGCAGTCCTCCAATAGCTGAAGGGCATTCCTGTAAGTGAAAAAAATTGAGTCATCTGTTTCTATAAATGGTTGAATCAGGATCAGGGGTGGAAATTCCCAGGAGTTAAATGTCAGCTGAACATACAAAAGAACTTTCTAAGAATTAGCAAAGTCCATAAACGGATTCAGGCCAAGGCTAAACAGCCAACTTAAAAGAAGTTTTTGGAAGGAGGGGACCACATTAGATGGGAAACTAAACACATGATCACTAAGGTTCTGTCAAACTCTGAAATTATGCAGTTCTATCCCAAAGATTACATTGGCTCTGGAAAAGTTAAGAGCATGAAATCAGATAATGATACTCCAAAAACATATCAAACTCCAAAAAGACTGGAAACCATGATACTCATCAGTCGTAACTTTTTACTCTTAGTGCAGTGTTCTTGGGGGAGGGTGAGAGAATAGGAATGATTTCTTGAATCATGATTCCTGTACTGAGGAGTATTATGAGTTTTTTCATGGTAGTGGGGTTGGACAATACTGTTTCACTCACTGTCCTCCCCTAAGCTCCTCCATTATTGAAAACAAAAGCAGAGTTTTGAAAGAGAGTGAATTAGTGTTGAAGGGTTAAGTATTAAGTCTCAGTAGTATGGTTCTTTGTTGAATAAAATTCATCACCCATAACCCATGGGAGCTACCCAGGTATCAATGTCACTTTCGCTACAGTCTTATTATGAGCTAAAGAGCACAAACAAATAAATGATACAATGAATTCAACTTACAAATGGGCTATATCACAGAAACTAGTTCTGAGTATCAGCACTTTTCCCAAGTAGATAATTAATACCAATGGAATAGTAGTAGTTTATAAAGTGAAATAAAATTGAAGAACTGTTTTATTTATCTGGAATTTTAATCTTTAAAACAAAGGTTGAGAAGGTTAAAAATTTGTAAAGATTCTGAAAACAACTTTTTAAGGTATCTCAAAGTTCTAGATGTTGGCAACAGTCTTTTTTTGAAGTACCTAATTTCACTTCAAAATTTAGTACTTACTTTTGCCTTAATAAGTACATACTGCTAAATACTTTTAATCCATGATTGGGCTAAGATTTTAGTTCAAAAGTATAATGAAAAAACATGAATGGGGAGAAGAAATAAGATACTCCTGAGGTAAGAGAACAAAGAAGATAAGAAATAAGAGCCTAAAGAGGAGATAAGGATTATCTCAAGTAAAGTTACCCAAAATGCATGACAGAATGAAAGTACATAAAGGTTGGGGTAGGGAGGGAATTCTCCAGGAAAGAGAAGGGAAGATGACACTGTGACCAAATTTCTGTAGAGGCCATCAGGGGGCACCATGAGTCCAGGACAACTCTGCTATTGCCAGGGTATAGGGAGAAGAATCTAATGGACTTTCATACTTACAGGCTATTCCCAAATTGGGAATATTACACTAAAGCGTAAAGCATTAGAAATGCTTTCAGCAGGGGTTGCCTGGGTGGCTCAGTGGGTTAAAGCCTCTGCCTTTGGCTCAGGTCATGATACCAGGTCCTGGGATCGAGCCCCGAATCCGGCTCTCTGCTCGGAGGGGAGCCTGCTTCCCAACCCCCTCTGCCTGCCTCTTGGCCTACTTGTGATCTCTGTGGGTTAAATAAATAAATAAAATCTTAAAAAAAAAAAAAAAAGAAATGCTTTCACCAGTTAACCAAGGGAGGAAAACATTAAGAATAAACAAAATTAGTTATCTTCCATTTGTTCCCATATTTGCTTATCCAAATCAGAAAGAACAATGACCAGTAGTGTCAATTGGCATCCAGAAGTAAGGAAGGCCAGGGAAAACTGAAGAAATTTCTTCATGGAGTTCCCACTACTCTGGAGTGAGGAGGGAGTCAGGATGGTCAAGGCAGCACAGAGATGGCTGAGGCCCCTCAAACCCAGACTCTGGTGCAGGGGAATTAAGCCAATAGGAATTTCAGGCTAGGGCAGAGACAAGAGACCTGAAGCAGTGACAATTTATATACACCTTAGGAATAAATATATTTTATGGATATGTTGAAGCTAGCTTTTCATATCTCTGAGAAATGGAATAAACATGGGGTGTATGTTATGTCAGAGGCATCGAAAAAGAAGGAAGTCAAATGTCTTGCTCAGTATCACATTTAACCAGGAAAGGTGTAACTGGGGTAACTGTTTCACTGGTCCAGTAACATCCATCATAGATTCATGACTTCTTCAAAAAGCAGAAAGCATTGTTTTAAGGTACATCTAACAAAGAAGTCTGCTGAATATCTTAACCTGGATGATACATACAAGCACATTTGTTTCTTTAGAAGCTACTTTGTGTGGCCCTCATACTGCAGACCTGCTGGCAGGAAGTATTTAAGACACCCCTTGACCTATATTATGAACCATGAGCCTTACTAGCTGTTCTAATGACTGTACCAGGGTGAGCAAGTGTCAGTCAACAGTGAAGCCTCCAGCAGCCACTAGAGAAGCCAAAGAGGAGAGAGGGCTGAGGGAAGCACAGAAAGGAGAGAGCAAAAGTACAAAAATGGAGAACAAACTGGTGTAGTAGTAGTTCACTCTACACAGAGTACCACTCAGATTGTCATTTTTAAAAAAAGATTTTATTTATGTATTTGACAGACATCGAAATCACAAGTAGGCAGAGAGGCAGGCGGTGGAGTGGGGGAGCAGGCTCCCTGCTAAGCAGAGAGCTCGATGCAGGGCTCAATCCTGGGACCCCGAGATCATGACCCAAGCCGAAGGCAGAGGCTTTAACCCACTGAGTCACCCAGGCCCCCCATCAGACTGTCATTTGGTGAGATCCCTGGTCACAGCTGCTTTCATCTGTCCCTGCAGTGGAATTCATCTGTGCAATTTAAATAATACTGGCTTAAAATTTAGGTACCAAAACCAAAAATGTTAGAAATATGGTTTTTACATTGACATTTGGTGTGTAGGAGTTGATAAGGAGGCAAATGAGCTTTCAGAATTGTGGGGGTCAGCTTTGTTCTGAGACCGGGAGGGGCACACACTGCCAGGGTATCTGCCAGACATTTTCCTAAGTCATTTCATTTATTCCTCACAAAACATCAGTAAGGTATGTGTCATTATCGCCACTCTATAAATGACAGAACACACATAGAAAAGATAAATGACTCACCTAAGGTCTCAAAACCAGTGAGTGGAAGAGCCAGATTAAAATCGAAGGCTGTCTGAAATGACAGTTGCCTTCTTCTCAGTGAGAAAACAAAAAGCAATTCCTCCAGCCAGCAGTATAGTATATGGGCCACTCTGCACTGTGAGAGGTATCGCCTTCATTCATTCATTCAAAATATATTTACTGGGGTGCCTGGGTAGCCCAGTGGGTTAAGCAACTGCCTTTGGCTCAGGTTATGATCCCAGGGTCCTCAGATAGAGCCCCACATCTGGCTCTCTGCTCAGCAGGGAACCTGCTTCTCCCTCCCTCTCTGCCTGCCACTCCCCTTGCTTGTTCTCTCTCTCTAATAAATAAATAAAATCTTTGGGAAACAAGATAATACAGGGGGTGCCTGGGTGGCTCAGTCAGTTAAGCATCTGCCTTCGGCTCAGATCATGATCCCAGGGTCCTGGGAGCTTGCTTCTCCCTCTGCCTGCCACTCCATCTGCTTGAGCTCTCTCTCTCTCTCTCTCTCTCTCTGTCAAAGAAATAAATAAATCTTAAAAAATACCAAGCAAACAGAAATAGGTTAAAAAAAAAACCAACAAGATAACATATTATATCCACCAAATTGACAAAAGTTTGAAAGACAGATATTAAGTGCTGCACTTTGTGGTGGGAATATGAAGGGAGCAATCATGCAATAGTCGGTGACATTATGTGTGAATATTCTGTGACCTATTAATTATAGTTATTGGTATTTAGCTAGTGAAACTTTTGTAAAAGTCCATGAGAAGATATATACAAGGACTTTCATCAGAGCATTGTTTGTGGTTCAATGAGTAGAAGAACAAAGTAGGTATCCACTGCTAGAGAAGCAAATAAATAAAATGTGGTAGGTACTAATGATAAAACACAATGAGGTAACTAAAAGTAACATGTAAACAACAACAAGAAGGATAGAACTTAAAAAAAAAAAAGAGTTAAACAGGAGCACTTGGGTAGCTTAGTCAGTTGAGGGTCAGACTCTTGGTTTTGGCTCAAGTCTTGGTCTCTAGGTCATGGGATCAAGCCCCACATCAGGCTCCATGCTCAGTGCAGAGTCTGCTTGAGATTCTCTCTCCCTCTCCCTCTGCCCCTCCCACTCATGCATGTGAGTGCACGCACTCCCTCTCTCTCAAAATCAATAAATCAATCTTTAAAAAAGATAGAGCTGGGACGCCTAGGTGGCTCAGTTGATTAAACGGCTGCCTTCGGCTCAGGTCATGATCCCAGCGTCCTGGGATTGAGTCCCACATCGGGCTCCTTGCTCGGCAGGGAGCCTGCTTCTCCCTCTGCCTCTGCCTGCCACTCTGTCTGCCTGTGCTTGCGCTCTTTCTCTCTCTCTCTCTAACAAATAAATAAATTTTTTAAAAATCTTAAAAAAAATAAAAAAGAGCTAAATAAAAATGGATTGGCGGTACCTGGGTGGATCAGTCATTTAAGTGTCCGACTCTTGATTTTGATCTCAGGGTGGTGAGTTGGAACCCGTGTTGGGTTCCATGTGGGCCATGGAGCCTGCCTGAGATTCTCTCTCTCCCTGCCCCACCACCCACCCTGCATGTGGGTACACTCCCTCTCTCTCTCAAAAAAAAAAAAAAAAAAAAAAAAAAGTTTTTAAAGGATCAGAATGAGGGGTGCCTGGTGGCTCAGTTAGTTAAGTGTCCGCCTTCGGGCAGGTCATGAACCCAGGGTCCTGGGATAGGCTCTCTGCTCAGTGGGGAACCTGCTTTTCCCTCTCCCTTTGCCTGCTGCTCCCTCTGCTTGTAGCCAAATAAATAAATAAATAAATAAATAAAATCTTTAAAAACAAAAAAATAAGAAAGATCAGAATGAGAATTACAACAGAACACTATTTATATAAAATTACAAAAAAATACCATAGAGGGATACAAACATATTCAAAGAAAAATATTAAACACATGAAAAAAGATGCTAATGGGAATGGGGATGGGAATAGGAGAAAAGGCAGAGAATGAGAATAAGTGAGAAATAATGAAACAAGAGAACAGTCTTACAATATCAATATAATGTTCTATGAACTGAGTCATATGATAAATTAAATTCTGCTCTTGAGAACTAAAAGAAAAAGCAACAAACTTACAGGGCAAAGAAAAGTTCCTCCTCTTTCAACTGTCTTTACCAAACTGCCTGTCATTCTGTTGGTTGACTCACCCCGCAAGGAAGGGAGCCAGGAGGGATGAAGGAGGGCACCATGTCAGAGTGTAAATGTGGCCACACTGTAACTCGCACCCACCTTCACTGCCGGCATTTATCAGACTGCTGAGATTATACGTATACACGACTACCGTCCTACCCTGAGCATCAGATCTCATGAACAGAACTGCACCATATTCATCCTCATCCTCATACACCCAGAACACAGCATAGTGGTTGCTACAAAGAATACATTTAATAAATGCTGACTGGAGGAGTGGATTTGTTGCTCGGTAGATTGGTTGAAAAATCAAAATTCGAACCCAACGCAGGTGTGCACTTAGTACACCTATTATAATTCTTGACTACTATGTAGTCAAATGAATGATCAATAAATTATCATTGGAGATGGCTAGATGTCCCTCCTAGCGTTATTTCTTCTAGCATTAAAATGCACGGTCATTTGGCACACACAACAGACACACGAACAAACATTCAAGCCACAAAATTCAAGTCAACTCTACAGTTTCAAGGGACCATCAGAGATGCAACAGCAAAATCAGAAGTGTGAGTGATAAAAGTTAATTTTAAGTGGGGGAGAAAAATAGAAATGTAGCAGGAGTCGGGTAATTCCCACCGCCTGGCAGTGGCTAGGTAGCAACAAACCTCTGAAATTACTGTTTGACACTGTGTCCAACACGTGAAAACCTTCCTTACTAACTTTTAATGTTTTTAAATCAACTTGATTACAGTATAACTCATATTCAATAAAATGCACCCATTTTAAATGAACAGTTTGGTAACTTTAAATGCACGCACCTACGTGACCACCACCACAGTCAAAACAGAGACTACTTCTAGCACTCCCAAAGTACCCTCGTGTGGTCAGTCTACCCCTCTACCCTGGATGCAGGCAAACACTGACTGCCTTCTGTCAAGACACCCATCTTTGTGGTTTTTTTTTTTAAAGATTAAAAAAAACAACAAACAAACCTGTTTGATTTTATTTATTTATTTGACAGACAGAGAGAGATCACAAGTAGGCAGAGAGGCAGGCAGAGGGGGTGGGGAAGCAGGCTCCCTGCCGAGCAGAGAGCCCGATGTGGGACTCAATCCCAGGACCCTGAGATCATGACCTGAGCTGAAGGCAGAGGCCTAACCCACTGAGCCACCCAGGCGCCTGTTTTTTGGTTTTTTTTTTTAAAGATTTTATTTATGTATTTGACAGACAGAGATCACAAGTAGGCAGAGAGGCAGGCGGTGGAGTGGGGGAGCAGGCTCCCTGCTAAGCAGAGAGCCCGATGCAGGGTTCAATCCTGGGACCCTGAGATCATGACCTGAGCCAAAGGCAGAGGCTTTAACCCATTGAACCACCCAGGTGCCCCTAAAACGGGTTTAATTTTATATTTGGAAAATTTCAAACACACAACAGAACAATGTAATGAACCATATATATATCCAATACTCAGCTTCAACAATTTTTGAAGATTTTTATAGATTTATTCAAGAGACAGAGATCCCAAGTAGGCAGAGGCAGGCGGCGGGGGTGGGTGGTGGGAGCAGTCCCTCCGCTGCACAGAGAGCCCGAGTGGGGCCCAATCCCAGGACCCCGAGATTATGACCCGAGCTGAAGGCAGAGGCCCAACCCACTGAGCCACCCAGGTACCCCATTAGCTTCAACAATTTTTAAAGCATGACCAATCCTGTCTCATCCATATCTCAGCTCACACCCCTGCCTGCATTGTTTTGAAGCAAATCCTAGACAACATTTCTCTTAATATGTAAACATTTTAACATGTATCTTTAAAGGATATCCTTTTTAATTTTTATTTATTTTTTTTAAAAAGATTTTATTTATTTATTTGACAGACAGAGATCACAAGTAGACAGAGAGGCAGGCAGAGAGAGAGGAGGAAGCAGGCTCCCCGCTGAGCAGAAAGCCCAACGCGGGGCTCGATCCCAACACCCCGGGATCATGACCTGAGCCGAAGGCAGAGGCTTTAACCCACTGAGCCACCCAGGCTCCCCAGGATATCCTTTTTTAAAAAAGATTTTATTTATTTATTTGAGAGAGTGAGAGAGAAAAAGAAAGCACGCACACACATGGGGGTGCAGAGGGAGAGGGTGAAGCAGACTCCCCGCTGAGCAGGGAGTCTGATGCAGGGTTTCATCTGAGGACCCCGAGATCATGACCTGAGCTGAAAGCAGATGCTTGACTGATTGAGCCACCCAGGTGCCCCGAAGGATAATCTTTTAAAACATATCCATAATCAGGGGCGCTTGGGTGGCTCAGTCGTTAAGTGTCTGCCTTCACCTTAGGTCATGATCCCAGAGTCCTGGGATTGAGCCCCGCATCAGGCTCCCTGCTCTGTGGGAAGCCTACTTCTCTCTCCCCCACTCCCTGTGCTTGTGTTCCCTTTCTTGCTGTGTCTCTGTCAAATAATGAATAAAATCTTTTTAAAAAAATATACATATCCATAGTATCATTTTCACATTTAAAATAACTGACAATAAGAGGCACCTAGGTTAGTGGGTTAAAGCCAGTGGGTCAGTGGGTTAAAGCCTCTGCCTTCGGCTCAGGTCATGATCCCAGGGTCCTAGGATGGAGCCACACATCTGGCTCTCTGCTCAGTGGGGACCCTGTCCCCCGCCCCCCCGCCCGCCTGCTTGTGATCTCTGTCTGTCAATAAATAAATAAAAATCTTAAAAAAAAATAACTGACGGGACGCCTGGGTGGCTCAGTTGGTTAAGCAGCTGCCTTCGGCTCAGGTCATGATCCCAGCATCCTGGGATCGAGTCCCACATTGGGCTCCTTGCTCAGCAGGGAGCCTGCTTCTCCCTCTGCCTCTGCCTGCCTCTCTGTGTGCCTGTGCTCGCTTGCTCTCGCTCTCTCTCTGACAAATAAATAAAATCTTTAAAAAAAAAATAAAATTAAATTAAAAAAAAATAACTGACAATAAGTTTCTCAGTACCATCAAATAATCAGTCAGTATTCACATTTCCCAGACTGCCTCACACGTTTTCCCTCATTTTGTTTGTCTGAATCAGACCTACATATTACGATTGGCTCATTCACCTTTTAAATCTCTTTTTATCCATAGGTATCCCTTCCACCCTCCCCCCCCCTTATAATTTATTTGTTGAAGAAACTGGTTTGTCCTATAAAACACCTACAGTTTGGACTATGCTGATTGCATCCCAAAGAAACATTTACCATGTTTCTCTGTTCCTTGCATTCCCTACAACTTTGTAGTAAGAGCTAGAGGTTTTAAAAAATGCAGGTTCTATTTTAGTTGGTGAGTCCACTTTACTGTCAGGAGATAGATACAATGTCTCATTCTCTTTTTGTCTCACTTTTCGGAAAACATAGACTTTTCCTGAACTAACTGAAAATAAAAACAATTATTACGGTGCGTGAGACTCATTTAATTAAGAGAAGTATAGGACATCGATCCCCATTAAACCAACTGCTTCTGGACTAGAGCTGTTGCTGTAAAGGAAGAGCACTTCTTGAGTCACTGTCTGAAATTTAAGATGGTTCTAATTGCTGTATCCACATATCACTTATTTGAAATTATACAGTGAACATAAACTGCCATGTTCATCTTTTGTGCATGTCATAGCTCCTTGATTATATCTTTAGCTCCTGAGAGAAGAACTAAGAGTCTTACACCCCTACTCAATCCTTAACACAGACCGCTCTGCACAGACAGCACTCGTGAATGGCGATGACCATGTGCAATTCTCTGCTGAGGAAAGGCCCTCCTCTATCCTTCATGCAGTCCAGTTTCTTTTATTAGTCCTTTACAGCTTTCCTCCAGAGTCCACAGCTTCCACATTTTACCATCCAGAGAAGAGGCACATAGAAATATGAACAGTGCATCGATGGAAGTTTACAATAACTCAAAAATCACTGGTAATTTAGAAAAACCTGCTGAGCTAAGTAGTATTTCTACTTCAATGCCTCCTCCTTCCCTTCAGGGAAATATGTGAGTCTAGACGTTACCAGTCTTTGAGAGAAAGGGCTACGGACATTACGTAGACAAGGAACCAGAGGGCCCGGTAAGGTGACCTTCCTGCTCTCTTCGGCATAACAAGTCCCTGCTTGACAAGAACTAAGTTATCACAAAAGAGAGTAAGAATCAGTTTAATTAAAGAGATAAGCCATGAGGGGCGCCTGGCTGGCTCAGCAGATGGGGCATGCAACTCTTGATCTCAGGAGTTGTGAGTTCAAGCCCCACACTGGGTATAGAGATTACTTAAAAATGAAATCTTAAAACAAAACAAAAACAGAGAGGGAGACAGAGAGAAGCCATGAAATTTGGGCTGGGGAAGAAGAGAACTTTACATTCTAACCTCACCAAAGTCCAGTGGAGAAGCATGTTATTACTATGCTTTGCAGAGGAAGTTAGAGTCATTAGCAGAACTACCGGGGCCTCTCCTTCTTCCCACTTTGATAAAACCCTCTACCACCTGCAGGAAAGTGTTGCACTAATAGCTACAGGGCCCTCTGTTGCCAGTCACCTCCCACTCATCTCTGTGCTTGGCTGGTTCTTTACTGCCTCCAGAAATAAAAGTTAGAACACAATACTTGCTATGCCAGTAACCACTACCTGGTAACATAAAGTCCAGAAGCGCAGGCCTATGCTTACAAACTGCATAACCTTCAGCGAAAGAATAGAGCTCTCCCTCATTCCTGCCCCCAGCCCTGGACAGGCATAGATTAAATTAAGAATTCTCAAAATTCCCAATGGTGTCAAAAGCATTTAAAGTTGCCAGGTCAAAGATTCATTTTTGCAGCAGACAACCACAAAGGATTTCAGTGTTACATACAGTGGAAATGATTTTAAGAAATTCTAAATATGGACAGATCAGTAATTTAAAGTCTTTTTCTAATGGCTAATACTTTGTGAGTTCAATATCTGATTCTAAGTCAGGCTCCAATTAAGGAAAGCAAGACCCAGTTTTCTGGTTCCACTGGGATTTACTCATGCAGGGATTACCTGTCTGCCAGTTATGAATCTGTTTCCAGTCAATACTGTGCTGGAATCTGTGGTGACTAACGTGTTCTGGAACAAGGAAACACCCAGATTACTAGGAGTCAAGGGCAAACAAAAGCCCAAAACAAGGAACTCTCACTCCTGCTCTGGTGCTTTCCCTAGTAGGCCACTGCCGCTGTCTTGAACCAACTGTGTGAAGCCTACAAATCAACCTACCTGGGTTCTGATTTCCTCTTTCACAAAATCAAAAGGTAAGACCAACTGGTCTTTAAGAGATACATCTATCCCTAAGATTCTACCATTCTTTTGACAAATATTATGAGCAAATCACATGCTAAGCACAGCAGGGCACATAAAGAATCAGAAATAGACTTGGAGGAGCTGCTGGCAGAAGACACATACAAAAAAGATCATACAAAGAAGAGAAAGTCCAGGACAGAACGGTAGAATATAATAAGGGGCTAAAATACCCATGATATAGCGTTCAGTGAACAAAGCAAGTCACAGAAGAGAATGTACAATACAAAATTATTTCTGTATGTGTAGATGCATGGTTGTACATGTGCCCTTTGTAAACTATGGAAGGGAATCAGGATAGCTAACTACCAACAACAGTTATACCAGGGGAAGACTCCCAAGAATTCTCCAATTTTTACTTTAAAAATTACTACCTATTTAATCTTTTCTCCTAGTGTGTTTTACTTTTGCAATCAGAAAAAGAAATTTAAAAGAAAGCTAAAGAAGAAATTCAAAGCTGGCAATCTACCAGGGCAATAACATCAACAATCCTGTATCATCATCTGTCACCTCTATTTAGATGGAAAATTAATTTTTCTTTATTGTCTACTTATATATGGCAGAGATTACTGTACTGAACTACAAAACCACTGTTGATAGAAATCACAAAATAGAGCACAAAAAACAGAACCCCACTGGTAAGTATGTATGAACCCCACTAACACATAAAGTGGCAAATAATCTGAAAAATAAGTACTAAAGTTGACAAGATATTTCAAGCAAAAGTGAATCATTTTCTTCTTAAATTACTTGGATACCTAAACTATCCCAGTTTTCCATTTTGTTTTACTTACATAGGCATACTTAGATTTTAGTTAGAATAAGACTAGAGACAAAAGATAGACTGGTAACTCTACACAAATGAATGACTAATGCACACTCTCATTCACTTTGAATTACTTAATGGGAGTTAGCTCTTTGACCCTGAAAATCACTCTGAATCTAGAACACCTTCAAGGGATGCGTGGGTGGCTCAGTTGGTTAAGTGTCTGCCTTCAGCTCAGGTCACCATCCTGGGGTCCTGGGATCCACTCCCACACTGGGCTCCTTGCTCAGCAGGGAGCCTGCTTCTCCTCTGCCTCTCTCTCTCTCTCTCTCTCTCTCTCGGTAAACAAATGAATAAAATCTTTAAGAAAAAAATAAAACACCCTCAAAATAAATAAATGATGGAATAAAATTATTTCTAAGATCCCTTTCAGTTATTTGGTTCATATTTTCTTGAATATGGGATCAAATTCCATTAAGCAGCAAGGTAGTGTCTCAAAATATTTCAAATATTGGAATTTCATTACATCAAATGATGCCAAAAATGGAAATTTAACTGCAACAAGATTTGGGTTTCTGAATTAACGAAATGATACTGCATTTTAGAAAGAATTTATCATACACCAAAATTTACAGCAGCAGTATTCACAACAGCCCGAAGGTGGAAACAACCTAAATGTCCATCAGGAAAAGGAAACAGTCCCTCTTTCTCAGCTGGATATTCTGGTGACAATCTGTGTCACCTTAAGTCACAACAGACTACCTGAGACCATGGGGAGCCAACCACGACAAGTGAAGAAGACAACCATGACAGTGCCCTGCACTGAGGACGGCAGGGCAGGAAGATGGAACGAACTGGGGTCCTCCATGTCTTTGCTGAGCTGCTAAATTAACCCGCACTGGAGTCACCCTATCTCCAGACCCCTTGTTATCTGAAATACCGTCTGTGTTTTCAAGTCATAGAGTTGCTGTTTCTATTTCTTGAAGGTGAAAATATTCTAACTGGTGACATTTATTAATTTAAAAAGTTTTGTACCCCATAACACTGTTGAATTTCAGTTTGATCTCTAAAATGAAAACAAACAAAATACCAAAACAAATTACCCTGTTCTTGTCATTAAAACATGAGAAAGGCTTGGGACGCCTGGGTGGCTCAGTTGGTTAAGCAGCTGCCTTCGGCTTAGGTCATGATCCCAGCAGCGTCCTGGGATTGAGTCCTGCATAGAGCTCCTTGCTCGGCAGGGAGCCTGCTTCTCCCTCTGCCTCTGCCTGCCACTCTGTCTGCCTGTGCTCGCTCCCTCCCCTGCTCTCTCTCTCTCTCTCTGACGAATAAATAAATTAAAAAAAAAACAACATTTAAAAAAACAAACAAACAAACATGAGAAAGGCTTTAGAACAGGTAAAGAACTAAGGTTACAAGGAAAAGTACCGTGCAGTGGATGCACACATTGAGCAATTCAGGAAGTAAACCTGGACCCAGAAGCTGGCCTGAGTGAATGGCTGTGTTTCATTTTAGGAATACTAACTGGAAAATGATGACTGAAAATTCAGTCTCCATATTCACAACAAGCTTATGAGGTAGAGATATTATTGTCATTTTACAAATGAGGACACTAAAGCACAGAGAAGCTAAGTGACTCGCCCAAAGTCACCTCATCTGGGCAGTTTGTCCTCCTGGAATTCTTGCCTCTTTTCACTGAGCAAACTCCTACAGTGTTAGGAGTTAACAAACTAAACCTGAAATCTTTCGGGTTTCAATTTAAATAAATATGACTTCCCTAGAAAGAGGGACACTTCTTTGATGTGTCCAGACAAGGTCCAAAGCCCCTGTTAGACCCTCCACCGCATCCTGTGCTCTACCGCAGCAATTGTGTACACTCTACACCGTGCCCATGATTATTTGAATATTTGTCTGCCTCGCCAGGCCATACACGCCCAGAGACTGGTTCTGTCTTGTTCACCACCACAGGGTATTTCCGCAGTTGTAGAGAATGCCTTGCCCTTAAGGGGCTCATAGTCCGATAGAGAAATAGGTAAGTAAACAGTTCCTACAATGTAATATGGAGGCAGAAAGGTGTGCATAAGGCCCCACAGAAACACACGATGGGGGGTGAGGGCTTCCTGCAGATGTCCCTTGAACTGAGCTCGGAAGGGCAGTAAGAGGGGAAAAGGCAGTAAGGAGCAAGGTGTTCTAAGCACACAGAGCTTAGGTATGTGTAGAGAGGTGAAAGAGGCCACGAAACTTCAGGGAAACTACCACTAGCTCACCGTGGCTGCAGTTTATACCAGGCAGCAAAAAATGAAACTTGAGAGAGGAAGATCCAGTTCCATATTTAAAGATGGAAAAATGCTGTACAGACCCCTAAGGGTCATCTAACAACAACGGATCCGTTGGAGGCGCTCACTCTACATCAGCCACCATGCTGAACACTTCACATATATAATTTTATTTCACCTTCACAGGCACCCTCAGTAGTATTATCCCCATGAGGACGTAAGACCGTAAGTAAATGGCAAGACAGGCCTTGAACCACAGCCATAATATATGATTCCAAAGCCCATGCTCTTAACTACAGACTAGTACTTGTCTAACTTAGTTTAAACCGATATGATCTTACATAGTCAAATGTAGTTCAAATAATTATCTTGATTCTACTAGGAAAGTTGGCTATTTAGCGGAACCCCATTCCTTTTTCATTAAGTACATACAAATCATAAACACAAATATTTCACACATTGGTTTTACTTAAAATAGATAATTAGTATTCAATGGACTTTTACAGATAAAATCAAAGGAAAATTATTCAAAGATACAAAATGCAGCATCCTGATTGATAACCCAGGGGTATAGTTTATTTTTTGTTTTTAAGTAATCTCTATGCCCAATGTGGGGCTCAAACTCATGACCCCAAGATCGAGACACACGTTCTCCAACTGAGCCAGCCAGGTACCTCGACTGATGATCCAATACAGTCTCTAGAACTATGTTACCTCTACACCATCAAAAATTACACTAAGCAAACATTAGAACTTCTTGGTCAAAACTAACCTTCCTAAGTGGGATTAAAATCATTCATCAAATACCTGAATCAATTATTCAGAATAGGTGGAAAAGAAAAAGTATTAAATACAGAGGAAAGATGGTATGACACACAAAATCTCTTTACCCTACCATCAACTGCTTTAAGCATGGTAAAATGACAATATGATTGAATGTGTTTACAAGACAAGATAACACTCTCTGTGCCAATTCAAGTTAAAACAGAGCTAGAAAATGTACCACTTAGGGAAAGTCTTGGTTCAAAGAACTCAGTGTTTTAGGAAACCAGTTACCAGAAAAATTGCAAATGTACTAAGTCATAGTTGACAGGCTTTTTTTTTTTTTTAAGATTTTATTTATTTATTTGTCAGAGAGATAGAGAGAGTACAGGCAGACAGAGAGTCAGACAGAGGCAGAGGGAGAAGCAGGCTCCCTTCAGAGCAAGGAGCCCGATGTGGGACTCGTCCCAGGATGCTGGGATCATGACCTGAGCCGAAGGCAGCTGCTTAACCGACTAAGCCACCCCGGCATCCCACAGTTGACAGGCTTTTAATAAACAAGTAAAACAAACTACTGGGAGATCTTCTTTGCTTTTTAAAATGTTTTGTAATGTGTAATAGGAGTCCACAGAATGATGATAATCATTAAACACTTACTAGTGCCAAGAGTTTTAAGAACACAATCTCATTTCATTCTTACAAGGTCATTCTCACAACCACATTTTCAGATGAGCACAGAGAGTTTAGAGAAGGTGTCCAAGGGAATATCAGCAGGAAGTGGTAGAGCCGGGACTCACAAGGCTTGTCTGCCACCACGGTACATACTCCTTCCACAACGAAGCAATGTCTTTCATGAGCTGACAGTTGCCTAGTTTACTGACCAGTCAACCCTATCATTTAGAGACTGTGGGCAGGTTAAAGGACTTTGCTTATGTTCCCTGGCTAGTTTACATCACAAGTGAAAGTGAACCCCATGTTTCCCCTCTTCAGGCAAGCATTTTCTGTATTCATTTTCACTCATACCAAATCTTTTTTTTTAAAAGATTTCATTTGTTTATTTGACAGACAGAGATCACAAGTAGGCAGAGAAACAGACAGAGAGAGAGTGGGAAGCAGGCTCCCCACTGAGAAGGGAGCCTGATGTGGGGCTCAATCCCAGGACTCTGGGATCATGACCTGAGCCGAAGGCAGAGGCTTACCCCACTGAGCCACCCAGGCGCTCCATACCAAATCTTTTTAAAAATATATTAAAAATTTCCCCATAGCTACATTCAAAATAGACAAAACAAGAATGATGTAAATGCTTGTTACTGTGCACTGAGGTGTGTATGCATTATGTTTTAGTGGAGGATAGGAAAAGAAGAGTCTTAAACATTTCCTGTACATTACTGGCAACTAGCTAACAGAAGATAAGAGGATTTTATGCATTCCTTTGACTACCATCATGTTTTCAGCCTCCTACTTTTCAGTAGGGCACTGAAAACATTAAAGCAGGAGCCGGCAAAACTTATTCTATAAAGGGCCTTAATAGTTGGGGCCTTGTGGGCCATGTGGTCTCTGTTGCAAATACTCTGTAGTTTAAAGGAGAAAAAAAGCCACAGATAATACACAGATAAGCATGGCTGTGTTCCAATAAAGTTTAACTTATGGATACATAAATTTGAATTTCATATAATTTTCACATCACAAAATATTATCATTCTTCTGATTTTTTTAAAACTACTTAAAAAGATATGATTTGTGGGCTACAAAAAAGGGTAGTGGGGTGGAGGGCCATCTCCCCACCCTGCATTAAACTAAAGAAGTACTTTCACTTGGAAGAGATCAAAGGAAAAGCAGCCAGCAACACAGCAAGGCTATGGCCTTTTTCTTGACTCAGTTCTGATGCCAGTGATTCAGGAGGCCTTCTGGATCATCCCCCATTCCTGCTTGGGAGAGGTGTTCTACTTTTGTGTTCTCACTGAAACTTGGGTTTATCTCTATTCTAGCACTTACCATAACAGACTATGATTGATTATTCAATCATCTGTTTATCCCCAAGCATGAGGGCAGGCAATGTTTTTGTTTGCTTCTTAATTTGTATTCCTGACATAGAGGCTCAAAAAAAAAAAAAAAAGCAGGGGTGGGAGGATAAAAGAGGAACAAGCTCAGAAATTCTTATCTTTATATAGACAGTAGATATCAGTGCAAGATCTTGACAGTGGTTCAATGGCACACACATGAAGAGTTTAATCAGCAGTTCACCCACTTTTTGCATATGTTGTTTATGTCTAGTAATTATGCACCAACTCCTCAATCTATTCTTACACCTTTACACTTTACTTACACCTGTTCAAGGTCAGGCATCTGATTAACTTGTTTAGACCAATCTGGATGAGAAAGATCTAGGTGTAAGTTTAAAATGACCCCAGGGTCGGGGTGCCTAGGTGGCTTAGTCAGTTGAACATCTGCCTTTGGCTCAGGTCATGATCTCAGGGTCCTGGGATCAAATACCACATCAGGCTCCTTGCTTAGCAGGAGCCTGCTTCTCCGTCTGCCTGCCATTCCATTCCGCCTGCTTGTGGTCTCTCAAGTAAACAAATAAAACCCTTAAAAAATATAAATAAAAAAATGAAATGACCCCAGTGTCTCCAGAAAATCTTCAGGGTACCATGGGGTTCTGCAGAGCACAAATAGAAAAACTACTGTCCTACAAACTAGCCTTCTTAAACTCAACACCCAAAAAATAGATAATCATGTCAAAAAATGGGCAGAAGACATGAACAGACACTTCTCAAAAAAAGACATACAAATGACTAGCAGACACATGAAAAAATGTTCATCATCATTAGCCACCAGGGAAATTCAAATAAAATACCACATTGAGATACCACCTTACACCAGTTAGGATGGCCAAAATTAATAGGACAGGAAACAACAAGTGTTGGAGAGGATGTGGTGAAAGGGGAACCCTCTCTTACACTGTTGGGGGGAATGCAAGTTGATGCAGCCACTTTGGAAAACAGTGGGGAGGAGATTCCTCAAAAAATTAAAAACTGGGACACCTGGGTGGCTCAGCTGGTTAAGCGGCTGCCTTCGGCTCAGGTCATGATCCCAGCGTCCTGGGATCGAGTCCCGCATCGGGCTCCTTGCTTGGCAGGGAGCCTGCTTCTCCCTCTGCCTCTGCCTACCTCTCTGTCTGCCTGTGCTCAATCTCTCTGACAAATAAATAAATAAAATCTTAAAAAAAAAAATTAAAAACAGAGCTACCCTATGACCCTTCAGTTACACTACTGGATATTTACCCCAAAGATACAGATGTAGTGAAAAGAAGGGCCATTCATACCTCAATGTTTATAGCAGCAATGTCCACAAATGCCAAACTGTGGAAAGAGCCAAGATGCCCTTCAACAGAAGAATGGATAAAGAAGATATTGTCCATATATACAATGGAGTATTACGCCTCCATCAGAAAGGATGAATACCAAACTTCTGTATCAACATGGGCGGGATCGGAGATTATGCTGAGTGAAATAAGTCAAGCAGAGAAAGTCGATTATCATACGGTTTCACTTACTTGTGGAGCGTAAGGAATAACATGGAGGACATTAGGAGAAGGAAAGGGAAAGTGAATTGGGGGAAATTGTAGGGAGAGATGAACCATGAGAGACTGTGGACTTTGAGAAACAAACTGAGGGTTTGGGAGGGGAGTGGGGTGGGGGGATGGGTGAGCCTGGTGGTGGGTATTAAAGAGGGTACATATTGCATGGAGCACTGGGTATTGTCCATAAACAATGAATCTTGGAACACTGAAAAAATAAAATTTTTAAAAAATGAATGATGGTTTCAAATCATTTAAGGAAAATATGAAAGCCACATTACCATATATAATAGAAAAATAAACATGGAAAAGCCTACCTCATCATTATCACTGCAATAAACACATTTCAGTCATGAAAAGTTGGATGGCTGCAGGGTCCTTAACCTTTTCCATGCCATAAGTCCCCTTGGTAGAATGGAGAAGCCAGCAAACCCCTTCTCAGAGCAATGCTTATGAATGCATAAAATAATACACATAGTTTTTTAAAAAGAAACCAGTTACAATAATAATTTACCCATACTACCTCCCCTGCCACATCCTGACTTCTTTCTCTGCTTTATTTTTTCTGCTTAGCATTCATCACTAACAACACTATATACTACTTGTGTTCCCTTATTTGGTAACTGTTACCACAAATAGAACCTAATTTTCATGAGGGCAGGAAAGTTTATTTTGTTCACCCCACTATTCCCCAAACCTACAAAATGCCTGGCATACAGTAATATCTAGTGTATATTTGTTGAATTATTAAAATACCTGTCTCCTAAGAGTAATACTCTAAGACAAATCAAAGGCAGTTCCACTAGAATCTATCATTCTTAAGAAAGATAATGTATGGGGCGCCTGGGTGGCTCAGTGGGTTAAAGCCTCTGCCTTCGGCTCAGGTCATGATCCCAGGGTCCCAGGATCGAGTCCCGCATCGGGCTCTCTGCTCGGCAGAGAGCCTGCTTCCTCCTCTCTCTCTCTGCCTGCCTCTCTGCCTACTTGTGATCTCTCTGTCAAATAAATAAATAAAATCTTTAAAAAAAAAAAAGAAAGATAATATATAATACTCCATATTTACAAATGCCTTCTTGGTAGACACTGGAACCCTCTTATAAGCACAATCTCATTCATCCACAATAAACTTAATATCTAATGACCAAAGGCAAAGAAATGACTTAAGGTAAAGAAGGCAAATGCCTCAAGCTTAGTCAGTGAACATAAACCATGGGCTATGTCTGTTTATTAACCCTGCCCCTTCACTTTACCCACTGCCTTTTGAAGCTATTTGCTGCATTGCTTAAAGTACAGAATCATTCTCACTGAAGGTATCTAGTTATACACTAAAAATAAGGGACACTTTCATGAGATCTGAACTTTCATGGGATCCAAGCAGACTTGTTCATAACAAATAGCTACACACTCTTTTGCAACCAAGTTCTGGAATTTCCAACTTCTTGCCAAGGCAAAAAAAAATTTTTTTTAAAGATCGTATTTATTTATTTGACAGACAGAGAGAGAACACAAGCAGAAGGAGTGGGAGAGGGAGAAGCAGGCTTCTGGCTGAGCAGGGAGCCCAATGTGGGACTCAATCCCAGGACACTGGGAACATGACCTAAGCCAAAGGTAGACACTTAACAATCCTTAACAATCGAGTCACTCAGGTGCCCCCAAGGGAATTTTTAAATAGAGGAAATGGTTTTCTTTTTAAAATTAATTATAATCAACCAATCAATAAAATTCACCTTAATCACAATAAATTAAAAGGTTAACAAGAATGTAAACCCTCAGATGTGATCAGTTACCTACATAGTTTTCTCACATAATCCTAAGAGGAAGGAAGTTCAAAGCCAAGACAACTAAATCCAACAGAGAAATGTAATAATTTATACCAACTGCAGTGCCTTCACTCCATAGTGTGATAACTGGAAAGGCAAACCAAAACCAAATAGGAAAAGAGGGGGGGGGGAAGATGAGGTTAACAATGAGGTCAGTTAATATGAAAGAAAACAGTATCCTCAGACTGTTTCATAACTAAGAATGCAGTCAAAACCTAACAGGAAGGCAGTTTTGGCCTTCCCTGAGTAGTTAAAACAAATGTCAGCCTGCTCTCCACCCCCACTATTTGCCCAAAAGCAGAGCTGAGAAAATGAGCTTATATCATGAGGGGTTTTGAGGTACTCAAACCCATCTGCTTAAAATATAACTTTCTAATTCCGCTTAAACATCAGAATTTTTCGTATTTGTGCATCTGCCTAGATACAGGGGGAAAAATGTGAAAAAGCAGATTTTCTGTGTGTTTGCTAATAAACTAGCAACAGCTGGTCATCAACAGAGGATGACTGAATGTTCCATAGCAATGATGTGCATTAACAAGATATCAAATTAAAAAAAAAATAAAGAGAATGGGGTGCCTGGGTGGCTCAGTCAGTTAGTTAAGCATCTGCCTTAGGCTGGGCTAGGGTCCTGGGATCAATCCTACGTTGGGATCCCTGTTCAAGGGGGAATCTGCTTTTCCTTCTCCCTTTGTTCTCTCTGTCAAAAAAAATAAATAAAATCTTTTTAATAAATGAAGAGGGAAAACATTTTTCACATATGCTTAACTCCAGCTCAATGGGAAAATATTAACCTAGAGCAACCATTATACAATAGCTGATTTTTTATATTGATCTAGCTCTAACCCTTAGCAATGTATGTTTCTTCTGAACTAACTAGGTAATTAAAAACTGTAAGATAATTTTGTGACTACTTATAGTCACAAAAGAAAGCCCTGAAGAAACAAGACTAAATAATACCAACACTCACAGAGAACTTACATCCAACCTTTTCTTCTAAAGCAAAGGTTTCATATAGTGTTGTTCTAATGTTAAAACATCCTTAAAGTACTCCATACCCCAGTAAGTTTTTAAAAATAGTAGAAAGAATTATACAACTGATAAAGTGAAAAAACCTAAAATCACAAATTACTTACATTAATCTAAATCCACTTTTTGACAGCGTAAAAATTATAAATAAACTACGTACTTATTTAGTGGGATTAATTAAACTGTGTTTGGTCCATTCTGTAGAAAACTACACAGCTATTAAAAAAGAATTAGAGGGGCTCCTGGGTGGCTCAGTGAGTTGAGCCTCTGCCTTCAGCTCAGGTCATGATCTCAGGGTCCTGGGATCAAGCCCTGCATCGGGCTCTCTGCTCAGCGGGAGCCAGCTCCCCACCCCCACCCCCCACCCGCCTCTCTGCCTACTTGTGATCTCTCTCTCTGTCAAATAAATAAATAAAATCTTAAAAAAAAAAAAAAAGAATTAGAGAGGCTTCTAAGTACAGAAATGGAAAAATCTCCCAAGATACCCTATTCAGGAAAAGAGTAAGCTGATCAGCTCACACTGATTCTGCTTATGTAAAGTATTTCTATGAATCTGTATATACTGTATGTAAATGTTTAGGAAAAGATCTAGAAGAATACATGCTAATTTTTTGTTCTTTTTTAAAGATTTATTTATTTGAGAGAGAGCAGAGGGAGGGGCAGAGGGCTACGGAGAGAAAGAGCCCTCAAAGAGACTCCCAGCTGAGTGTGGAGCCTGACACAGGGCCCAAATCCCAGGACCCTGAGATCATGATCTGAGCTGAAATCAAGAGTCAGACAGTTAACCGACTAAGCCACCCAGGTGTCCGCATACCAAATTGTTAATAGTGATTTTTTCTTCGGAGTGGGAGAAGTGAGCGACCTTTGCCAAGATTTTCACATTATGCTCTGTGTATGGCTTAAATACTTTATAAGGCTGTATTCATATCTCACTTGTGTATTAAAAGTCTTAAAAGCGGGGGAGCGCCTCCATGGCTCAGTGGGTAAAGCCTCTACCTTCGGCTCAGGTCATGATCCCAGGGACATGAACCCCACATCCGGCTCTCTGCTCAGCGGGGAGCCTGCTTCCTCTTCTCTCTCTGCCTACTTGTGATCTCTGTCAAATAAATAAATAAAATAAAATATTTTTAAAAAATTATTTATTTGACTGAGAAAGAGATCACAAGTAGGCAGAGAGAGAGAGAGGGAAGCAGGCTCCCCGCTGAGCAGGGAGCCAGATGTGGAGCTCGATCCCAGAACCCTGAGATCATGACCTGAGCCGAAGGCAGAGGCTTAACCCACTGAGCCACCCAGGTGCCCCAATAAATAAAATCTAAAAAAAAAAAAAAAAAAAAAAAGAGTAAGATTTCTGAAGTGACCAAAACACACAATTCATGATGACAGATGTTAACCAAATTTACCGTGGTGACCGTTTTTGCAACACACACAAATATCAAACCGTTATGTTATATACCTGAAACTAGTATGTCAATTATGTCTCCCTAAAAAAAATACAAGTCAGATCTAAAAGAACTGAGTTTAAAACATATGCTTCTTATGTCTTCCTATCAAGCTAAATGAACTGTAAACACTTTCTTTCCTTTTTCTTTTTTTAAGATTTTATTTATTTATTTGACAGAGATCACAAGTAGGCAGAGAGGCAGGCAGGGAGAGAGGAGGAAGCAGGCTCCCCGCTGTGCAGAGAGCCCGATGTGGGGCTCTCTCCCAGGACCCCAAGACCATGACCTGAGCCGAAGGCAGAGGCCTTAACCCACTGAGCCACCCAGGTGCCCCTCTTTCCTTTTTTTAAAAAAAGATTTTATTTATTTATTTGACAGAGAGAGAGAGAGAGAGAGTGAGAGAGAGAACACAAGCAGGGGGAGTGGGAGAGGAAGAAGCAGGGTCCCCACCAAGCAGGGAACCTCAATCCCAGGATCCTGAGATCATGATCTGAGCCAAAGGCAGATGCTTAATGATGAGCCACCCAAGCCCCCCAACATTTTCTTTTCTTGTTTTATTATAAAACACCCATGGTTCAACTGAAAGTACTTATTCTTTGGTATTGAAATCCAACTAGCCTTAAAGGCCAATTACAATAGCATATCTGAAAATAGCCAATAGCACTGCAATTAAAAAGATAATACGTGGTTTTTGTACAAATGTGTTTCTCAGTGTGTTGTTACTGTGGAAAAATGAAGGGAGGGAGTTTTGGGAGATTGGAGGAAATCGATCAAGACCTAATCTCCCTCTTTTTTTAGTGAATAAATAGAATATTTCTGGAAAAAATAAAAATAAAAAGATGCTCTACCAGCTAGGGATAAGAGCACAAGAGGGACGCCTGGGTGGCTCAGTTGGTTAAGCGGCTGCCTTAGGCTCAGGTCATGATCCCAGCGTCCTGGGATCGAGTCCCACATCGGGCTCCTTGCTCGGCAGGGAGCCTG
>RCUC01156442.1:0-60126 GCA_003697995.1 Taxidea taxus jeffersonii
GAGCACGGAGACCTCACTCCCGCCCAGCCTGACCTCTCACATCCCGCCCTGGGGGCCTCATGCTCACGTCACCGTCCTCATGCCCTGGCTGGGTCCACTCACTTGAGCAGGTACTTGCTCAGGCGCGAGGAAGGTGTGAAGCCGCCGAGGCAGGCAGCCAGTAAGAGCCAGCCGCGCTCGGCATTGTGGGCGCTAGGGTTGCGCCACACCTGGTTTGCCAGCTGCGCCAGGATCTCATCCCGGAGTTCAGGCATCGCCAGCCCCTTGTGCACGATGTAGTTCCCGAAGACGTTTTCCTGGGCACCATACAGGTGGGGGTCGCCCATGAAACGCAGGATCTGGGCCACAAACAGACTCTCCTGGGCCTCCAGGAAGGTGGTTCCTGCCAGGGTCCCACCACCTCCAACACACACCCCTCTCCCGTCCTTCCCCCATGTCCCTGGAAAGCCGAGATAACAGCCCCCCATGTCACAGTATAACTGCCATCCCCGTGCCAAAGGACCAGGAGATTCGCGCCAACTACGACAAAAGTCAGGATCCAAAGTGCATCCTGACTTTCTCTCATGCTCATGAGCGTTCCACGAGTGCTTCCCACATAGCCCCAGCTCTAGCCTGCATTCCTGGCTTCCAGCCAGCCCCTACCTTCTGCTCCAGGCCCCAGAGACTGCTCTTTTACATCATGTCTGACCAAGCACCTTCCTTGGCTTCCCAGGGCCCTTGGAATGAACTCTAAGCTCTGGATCTGGAAGACAGGCCCTTGGAACCCCTCCCTGCCTCTGCCCTTCTGACTTTCACCAACTGATGTGCTCTGACATCAAGTTTTTCTTCTCTCTGTGCCTTCTCCATTTCAGCTGGCAGATTCTGAGCTCAAATGCTGCCACCCCCAACACCACACTCCTCTCCCAAGAAGCCCTCTCTGATTCTGTCCATCCAGAACAGAATTCGGGCTCCAGTCAGACTTCCTGGCCCCTGTGCCCAACCTCTGTCCATGCTAGTTGTCACTGGTCAGGTGTTCTCTGCCTTCCCCCTCGGACTATGAAGGCCTCGAGGAGAGGACCCGGATCTATTCTTGGTGTCCCTGAGAAGCTCTTTGCCAGGAAGGCGGCTGCGAGAAGAAAAGCTCCCAATCCTCCAAGTGGGATTAGCCCTAGCCCGGAGTGGAGCCCAGATTCCATCCCACACCAGAAGTCTTTCCTCTAAAGAAGAGCTCTGGGCTAGATGGCCTGGGCTAGTGGAGGACCGAGGATGGCAAGACAAGGAGCCTCACAGCCCGAGACTTCAAAGGTGGCCTGGGTGAACTCTTACCAGCTTGAAGATGCTCACAGCTTCCACGTGGCACTCTGCTGGCAGCCGCGTGAGAGGTGTCCTCAGGGGCACCGTCAGCATCCCGAAGGCAGGTTCCTGTGGGCACAGGGTTGGGCGTGGGGACCGAGCTGGGGCTTGTGGGCCACATCCGGATCCGCTGCTCTGTGCCAGGGAGGGAGACAAGAGCCAGGGAGCTACGGGCTCCTTTCCCCAGGGTGTGGATGGGGCTACTGAGGCCTGAAAGGGGGCAGACCCTGGCCGTCAGCAAGCTGAGGATGGAAACTATCTCAGCATCCTGGAGAGCCGGAAATGAAAGCCGGGATGATGTCCCGTGGCTCGACCGGTTGTTAGACATCTGAAATAGTTCCAACTGGCCGGCAAACGGCCACTTCCTAAGCCTCTGAGGGCCCCCCCACTTCCGTCTAGCCTTCCCTCGGAGCCCCCAGACTCCTCATGATCCAGCAACTCAGGGGCTCATACCCCATGCCGCAGGGCATGGCCAGGAGCCTGCCCCAGCCTGACATCAGTGTGAGCTCTCATCTGTCAGTGCCCACTGGCCAGGACCATGTGGGACCACACCAGCCTTTACCTTAAAGTGGCATCGGACAAACTTGGCCATGGGATAGTTGTTGATATCCAGGGGCAGTGTGACACGGGGTTCAGCCTGGAGCCGGGGAGTCCGCACAGGGGCCACCCGGGGCACCTGGGCCGCTCTGAGGCCTGTGGAGAGAGGGAGGTCGTGGGGCACCAGAGTCCAGCGCCCGCCCACTCCCGCCCCCCACCCCAGGGTCCAGCACTCACGGACCTGCCACAGCTTTTAAGAGTCCTGCCAGCTCAGCAGGTACCTCCAGGTGCCCCACAGCTACCACCTCCCGCTTGCTCAGCTCCTGGAGGGACAGCACCGAGTGAGGGGGAGGCCCGCCAGCCAGCTCCCTTCTTGTCCCTGCTGCTGCCCAGCGCCAGCACCCACCTCCAGCTCCCGGAGCCGCGCCTCCTCCGCCCGGAGCCTCCACTCTGCCCTCAGCTGCAGGAGAGCAGATGGTCAAGGCAGGGCAATGGTGGGCAGAGGCGACGGCAGGCCCCAGGCCGGGGGCAGCCTGAGCTGGCTCCCAGAGGGTGGCTGGCGCCTCGCAGGCGGCAGAAAGAGGCAAAGATGTGGCCGGAGAAACGGGAAGGGAAGAAGAGCGAGAGACAGAGGCACGAGGCAGAGGGAGTAATACTTCAAAGAAAGGGAAAGACCCATAGGAGATCCCCTCCTCTATCCCTCCACAAAGCCTTCAGTAGAAGCCAGGTAGTTCTTCAAGGCTTTGGGGACTACGTTTGTCCTTTGGGTCGTTGGTTTATATGACAACAGGCCAAGACGGGCATTGAGGTAAAAGGAAAACCGTATCTAGGGCAGCTTCGGTCAACAAATTCCGTCATACCCGACGACTGAAGGCCCTGCCGTGAATCCAGCACAGGCTAAATCCTTCATGAGCAAGAGCTCACGGAACCCCCTCCACAGCCCCAGGGGAAGGCGGGGAAAGTGAGGATGGGGAAGGCCAAGGTCACAGCTAGCTAGTGGCAGAGTGGGCATTGGAACCCAGGACTGTCTGAGGCCAGGAGGCCCCTCCTGGATGCTAAGTGCCTCCTCCCTCCCGCTGCGGTCTGGTTCCCTGGAGCAGGAGGAGGGGCCGGCCTGCACCTTGAGATAATGCCTGTGGTTCATGTACGTGTGCACCAGGGACCGGAATTTCACCAGGTTCCTCCTCATCTGCTGATACCGCTGCCTAGGGGGAGTGGGGGGTGGAAAGAAGTGTGTGGGGGTAGGGAATGGGAGGCAGGGGTTGGGATCACGGGGCGGCCAAGGTGCAGAGATGCGCAGGCCAGCTTGGCCTGGGTTCTCTATGGGAGCCCTGTAGAGCTCAGAGAAGGGTGGTGACTTAGCCAAGGTCACACAGCCAATTAAGTGGCAGGGCCTGGATCACATTGCCCAATGGGTTGTTCTCCCAGGGCTCCTAAGATGAAGGCCAGGCCCCTCTTGGCTGGAGAGATCATGAGGGCCAGGGGCTCGGTGGGCAGGACGTCCCAAGGCAGAGCCATAGTGGGAACATCCTTCTGGCCGAGGCCCGGCTCTTACTTGCACATCTCGGGGCCAGGGAGCTTCATACCCCAGCTCTAGCATGGCCCCGCCGGAGCCTCGCCATGGGGCTCCAGCAAGCCCTGCCCCACGAGGGCCGAGTACCTGGCCAGGTAGCCCCGGGCCCGGCTCTGCAGCAGGACGATCTTGCAGCGCAGTGAGCGGAAGCGCCGGCGGATGAGGAAGCCTCGGAGGCAGCGCTGCAGGGTGAGGGCCGCCAAGTGCAGGACGCGCTCCCGCATGCTCTCCAACAGCTGGTGCAGGTGCTCCTTAAGGAACAGCTGTGGAGGGGAGGCGGGCTGTGAGGGTCTCCTGGGAGGGAGGCGATGGAGGAGGACCAGCCAAGGTGGGAGGTGAGAGAGGCGCGACTGGGGAACCGGGCGGTGGAGCCGGCTGGAGCAACGGCCCTGAGACAGGACCAAGCCCCACCGCGCTGCTCTCTGGGCCAGGAATGTTCTGTCGCGCCGTTTCTCATTCCGTCTCCTGCTCTGAAGCTCCTGAACCTGAGGCTTCCAGGGGCTGCGCGTGGGGTGGGGCTCACCTTGCTGACCCCGACGCGGTACATACTCGGCAGGACCGTGCACAGGCGACTCAGTACGGACACGCACATGTCCCCGCTAGCTGGCAGGTTGTGCTTGAGGGCCACCAGACAGCGGTACCTACGGTTCCCGTGGAATAAGACACTTTACCGCCACCTGCTGGAAACTTGTTAATAGCTTCAAATTACTCCTGGAATCTACACGCACACACGCGGTGAAACTATGGAACTATGAAATGATGCGGAAAGATAAACCTGCTCTGTGATAACTAGCCCGTGATGATCTTGGGTGGTAAACAACCTGAGCAACTGTGAATGGCAGGTTGCATCCTGCCTGGGTTCTGTACTCCTGGGGCCACGGGGGAGCTGGGTAAGGATCTGTGGAGCTCAGGAACCACCCTGACTGCGGTACCTGTCGATGAACACCTGGAAGGGCAGGCGCACTGGAAAGCCCTCTTTGCGGATTCGCACAGTCTCCAGCACCCCGGAGTAGCGCAGCTGCGCCATCACCACATCTGGCTCAAAGAGGCCTGGCTCCTATAAGGACGGCCCAGATAGGGAGTTTGCACACCAGCCCACCCATGTGCCCCAGGCACTAGCAGTTACAAACAGTCCCCACAGTGGGCTGGGCGGATGGAGGCCCAGAGAGGCACAGCCACTTGGCCCCAGGTCACACATCACGGGGAAGAGGATTTGGCTCTCTGGGGGATGTCAGCCTTCACATACCTTCTTGTGGTTGGGCTTCAGGCACCGTACGAACAAGGGGTTACACCTGCGCAGGGGCGGGAGGACAGCCGTGTGAGGTCCCAGAGAAGGGAAGTGTTAACCCCTAAGGGTGGTGGCGTGGGTCAGAGGTGAAGCTGGATGCCCACCTCACTGCACGCTCACCTCTCCATCTTTTCTACCAGATCCAGGAGTGACTGTTGGAACTTAGCAGCCACTGTGTGTGCCTTGTGGAGCCGGGTGACGGAGCTGCTCTGGCCCAGGCGCTGAGGGGCAGCTTGTGGGGCGTGGCTGGAGAAGAGGTGTGCCACCACCTGAACAGGGGTGGAAAGCAGGCCAGGGCAGTGGTCCAGGTGCCGAGAGTCAGGGAGACACAGCAGGGTAAGGGCCGAGAGACAGAAACAAGGAAACAGAGGTTGGTGGCGGGGCAGGAGAAGGGGGGACAGAAGGAGTTAAAAACAAAATGAGCCAAATCTCCAGACCACAGGGATCAGAAAACCACCTCCCTGGGCCCCTGCCCTCTCTGCAAGGCCGCTGTCCTCCTCGACCACACCCCTCTCAAGTCAAGGTGCTCAGCACCTTCCAAGGGACCTGTCCCGTGGTTGGGCTGACTTTTTTCCTTCTGTCTGAATGTGCAGTTGGTCCCGAGGTGGCCTTCTACACACATGGTAGGTCTCTGGCAATGACCTCAGCAGGGTACCCATTTGACAGAGATGAAGGTAGAGACCCAGAGAACGGGATGGGTGTCTGGGAACAACAGGGTTATTTGGGAAAACTGCTCAGTGAGGGGACAGGGCAGGGCATGGCTGGGTGGGCAGGGCCAGGGGACAGGCAGGGTGATCCAGTGGGACCAGCCAGGGGCATGGCTCTTCAGGGGGCAGGACCAGCAATGGGAGAAAGTACAGAGCAAGGCAAGACTCTGGGTTAGGGCTGAGATCAGGGTCAGCGCCTGGCTAGACCTGGGATGTGCTAGAGGCAGGGCCAGCACCTGGGTACCTAGGGGACCTCCCCATTTTCTGAACCAAGAGAGGGGCCTGATGGTGGGCTGGTTGCTCTCGGGGGTGGGGCGGAGGGGGCAGAGCGGCGGGAGGTGAAGCTTGCTCACCCGTGTCCGGCTCCGCACAAAGAGATCCAGCACGTCCTGGCGCACCTGGTCGTGGTTCTTGTCTAGGAACTTGTGAACCTGCAAAGCAGTAACAAGGGGCAGCTTGGGTTGGAGCCCATGCAGCCTAGGGGCAGGGCAGGGGAATAACCTACCCCAGTGTGCATCAGTCTGCCTGCTCCCCTCCTCCTTCCTTTTTCCCTACAGTAGGTCAGGGGCTTTCAGCCCCTGGGTGACCCTGGCCCTGCCCCTCCGGGCCTCTATCTCCCTATCTGTCCTAGAGAGTACTGGACCCTTCCCCCTCCTGTGGTCCCCTCCCCTTCTGCCCCCAATACCCTTCCCATCTTCCGGGGAAGGGGCACCAGCCATAGCTTCATATAAACAGTCTGGGTCTTGGCCCCATCCTTAGTGGAGGATCCTGTCCTATATCTGTTCTTCAGATGAGGAAAACAAGGCCTGAATGGAGACAGAAGCTTCAGATCCTGGCCCAAGACACCACCCCCAGGGCAGGAACATGTCTGAGATAACAGAGTGGCGGCATCCTCGATTACTGATAACAGCTACTCCTAATCACACTCAGCACAGGGGATGGGCACTATCATAAGCCCCATTTTCCAGATTTCTCCACAGGGGCTCAGAGAAGTAAAGCAGGTTGCCCAAGGTCACAGGGCTAAGGATCGGCAGGGGGGCCAGAACGAGAACCAGGGGGGAGTGTCTGCAGCCCCTGGTGTGCTTCTGTCTCCAACTGTGGGACCGTTTCGCAGGACGCTGTGCAGGCTGTCCTGGGTCTCACCTGATAGGTGACTTTGCCTGCGTAGTGCTTGATGGTGAACTCGGGCAGCGGCATTTTGGGCTTGGAGTAGAGCGGGTTGGCGCCGTGGTGGTAATGGCACTTCTGTAGAAACGTGTGATCTGTGGCCTGCGGGCAGGCAGGGATCAGCAGGTGGGCAGGGGAGCTGGGCACCCTGTTCCTGGACTAGGGGCAAATCCTCCAGCCCAGACTGCTTCCCGGCAAGCGCTGGGGAGAAGCAAGTCACAGCTGCCCCCAGCGGCCCCACTGCCCTGACTAGGGAGGCTTAAGAGGAATCCCACCCCTGACTTGCGCCTTCCTATCAGAGTCTGAGGTCCAGCCTCAAGATCACCTCCTTCGGGAAACCTTCTGTAATTTCCCAGGCTGATACCCACTTCTGGACACCCACAGCCCCCTATCCAGCCTCCATCCCCCCAGGTCGTGAATTGTAGGTTGGGTGCCCTGAGCTCCTGTCCCCTAGGCCAGAGCAGATAAGAAGGCAGGACCCTGGCCTGATGAGGCCATGAGGCTCAGAGACGTTGACCAACCTGACCAGGCTCACACAGCGCCCGTGGCTCACCTGGGGAAAGCAGCACTGGTCATCGAGGATCCGCAGGATGCCGTAGGGCTTCAGCGAGATGAGGTTAATGCATGGCTGGTTGTCGGCAAAGGTGATCTCCCGCCAGTCGATCTGTTCCCGGATGTACTCCTCCTGCAGGCGTCCAGCGTTTGGCCTCCTTGCCCAGCCCAGGCCGCACCCACCCTGCCTCCCAGGCTGGAGCCCCATGAAAGGGTCTGGCCGGGGGCACCTCTCTTCACACAGGGAGCTTACTCCCCGGGAGGGCAACACGAACCATCTCTGAGCCCTGTTCTGCCCTCCCCCTGGGACAGCCCTGCAGCGGGGGAGAAGGATCCCCCCAACAATGCCAAGAGGGCTTTTGTCAGCTCAGCACCCAGCATCTTCTGTGCCCAGAGCACAGGCCTTCGCATGTGCTGGTCCCCCACCCAGAACACCTTTCCCTCCCCTCCGCCTGACCACTTCCGGTTTGCCCTTCGAGAGCCAGTATTGTCCTGTCTGGCCCCAAGGAGGCCCGCTGGCCTGTCAGGACGGGACACGAGTACTCAGGGAGGCTCCACACACCTGCTCCTCCTGGAAGACGATCTTGTTGAAAAGGTACTGAAGGTTCTCATTTGCATAGTTGATGCACAGCTGCTCAAAGCTATTGAAGCTCAGGTCCTGCCAGGTGTGTGGTGAGGCTGGGCTGGCTCCCTCCTTGGCCAGTAGCCACCCAGGGCCCCGCTCACCGGCCCCGGCCGCCCAGTGTCCTCCCTGCCTTCTGCGGCCTCAGTGAGGTAAGTGGAGGAGGAGAGAGGAGATGGGGGGGGGGGGGGGGTCGGCAGAGAAGGAAGGGAGAGGTGGCTTAATGTCCTCTGCCCCTCACCTACCCGTGCAGCCCTACCTCGAAGCCATAGATATCCAGGATGGCGACGGACAGCGTGTCCTGCCGAGGGGACACCAGGGCGTTGACCCGGGCGATGAGCCAGCCGAAGAGCAGCGCGTACAACACCTTGGCAATGGCGTCCCTGGAGCAGAGAAGGTGCTGCGACAGGTGGGATGGTGTGGGGGTGGGGTGCAGGCATCTGCGGGTTAGGCGGGGAGGGGCAAGTCCTCACCTGGCATCCACAGCACTCTCCACGGTCAGTGGAGTGAAGATCTTCTCTCGAATTGTCTCCTGCAGAGGAATGAGGCCCTTGAATGGTATCGGGCTGGCTGCCACCTCCAGGAAGCCCCCGGAGGATTGGGGGGAGCACGTGGAAGAGAGACAGAATGTTGGTGTGACTGGTCTCAGGCGCACAGCTGGCCAGAGGTGGAATAGGACACCCTCACCCCCACTGCTGCCTGACTATGCTGCTGGCAGGGGCAGGGCCACTGGTCTAACGTGGAGACAGACGCATAAGGCGACAGACCCAGTGAGATCAGCCTTGGGAAGGGACAAAGGGCAGGGGTTGCGGGAGGTAATGACCCACCCAGGGCTCAGGGGTGGCGCCCTGGACGGGAGGATGATTGCATCAGGTCTTGAAGGACGAGAAGGAATAGCATTCAAGACCGAGGGAGCCCATACCATCCAGGCGCTGGCAGGAGGCTCTGACAGCCCTGGGGCCCGGGACTCACGGTCACTTTGAAGGTGATGGCTTTCTGCAGGCCCTCAGGGGAGATCTGGAGCAGCTCCGCCACAGCCTGGATCTCCCGGGCGCTCACCACCGAGGCCGTCTCCTGCGCATCCGTCTATATGCCAAATACCAACAACAGCAAGCTTCAAACTACAGAACTTAAAGTTCATGTAAAAAGCATAAACAAACTAGAAAACCCAGGGAAATTCTGATAGAATGGGAGTAAAGGAGCACAAGGAGACAGAGTCAAATGTGTTATAAAGTTACAATAATTAAGGCACCGAGGGGGATTTTGGGGCCGTCTGGGTGGCTCAGTAGTTAAGCCTCTGCCTTCAGCTCAGGTCATGATCTTAGGGTCCTGGGATCGAGCCCTGCATCAGGCTCCCTGCTCAGTGCAGGGTCTGCTTCTCCCTCTCCCTCTACGACTCATACTCTCTCTCTGTTTCTCAAAAAAATAAATAAAATCTTTAAAAAACAAAACAGTGGGAGACAAACACACAATACATATGTTAATAAAGCACAACAGGCAATCAGGAACTAGGCATAAATGTATGTGAGAATTTAGTACATGATAAATTTCTTATTTATTTATTTATTTATTTGACAGAGATCACAAGTAGGCAGAGAGGCAGGCAGAGAGAGAGAGGAGGAAGCAGGCTCCCTGCTGATCAGAGAGCCTGATGCAGGGCTCGATCCCAGGACCCTGAGATCATGACCTGAGCCGAAGGCAGAGGCTTATCCCACTGAGCCACCCAGGCACCCCAGCTGTTACAATTTTAGAGAGATAAGTCCCTCTCTAAAAATGATACAAAGTCTAAAATTTATACAAGAAAAGATTCCTAAATGAAATACCTGAAAATGATTCTAAAACTTACATGGCAAAAAAACAAATCAAAACGGAACCAACCAACCACCAAGGAAAACACCAAAAAAAACCCCACCCTGGATACAAATCAAAATACAAATGACAAGCCAGAAAATATATTGGCAATGCCCACCAGGAACCAAGAGTTGGTCTCCTTCTCATATATAAAAAGCTCTCATACATCAATAAGAAAAAGAGGAGGGACCGCAATGGTTGGGGCAGGGGTGGGAGAGGGAACAAATAAAACGCGCATGGCATACCCTGAAAGGCCAGTATCCATGGCCCCCAAGCCTCTGAGGAGAGACCTGCACACGGTGGGCTCTCTTACCTCATACTTCTCGAAGTAGACATTGCCCAAGTGCAGGATGGATGCCAAGATACGGAAGATGCTGTCCTGGTCCTCACCGCTGAAGCCTAGCACCTCCATGGCGGCCAGAAGCCGGCGGAAGTCGTCAGAGTCACTTTTCCCTGAGATCTCACAGTTCCCGCCCTGGGAAAGGGCAGGGGCCGGGGGTCAGGGACCCAGGTCACTGTGAGCAGTGAGCTGGCCAGGCACTCCAGCTCTGTCCCACTCCCACGGGCCAGGAGGCAGGCCCTGATCAACTGCTTTATATACGTTTGCTCATCTCGTCCTCACTATATCCCTAAAATGTGGTCTTATGCTGTCCTCATTTCACAGATGAGGAAACTGAGGCACAAAACGGGAAGCACCGTAACTCCAAGTTGTTTATCTTTGTTCTAGGCTGTAGAGAAATGAAGTCAGGAAGGTGTCCCCTACCTCCACTTTGGACCCCAAAGACGCCTGTCACCTTGTCGTGATAAGACACACTTTAAATCCAAAGTTGTGCCCTCACCCCCATCCCCACCCACTTCACTGGCTATCAGGACACCATGAGCTGGTTCTCTCAGCCTGCCCAGGGTGATGGGGCAGGGTACCAGGCCTGGGGGCCCTCGGATGCCTGCCAAGGCTCACCTGGTTCAGGTAGTAGTAGGTCTCAGCCTCCTGCAGACTGAAGGCCTGTCGCAGCTGGGCGGGCAGCCCAGCCAGCAGCTCGTAGAAGATGTGGTAGTTCCTCTCGTTTTTGGCCTGTAGCAGGGTGGGCAGGGGCAGAGAAGGGAACCACCCACCTAGGTGAGCCCCAAACACACATACGAGGCCAGGTGTGCCCGCCCATACAGATACAGGTGAGACCGGGCACCTGTGAGCAGTGAGCCCCCAGCCTGGCTCTGATTGGGGGTGGGTGCAGGGGCGGAGAAGCCCTGGAACAGTGGTAGGAAGGGGACTCTGGTCAAGATTTAATTTTGACTGGAGGAATGAGACCAAGGTAGCCTTTCTTCTCTTGTGCACACTGGGCACACCCTGCTACGTGAGCTGTGTCCAAGGCCCAGATGTGCACATGCAGGGCCTCGTGATGGTTTTCTCAGCCTGGGCGGCTGAGCCCTAACTGCGCCCTCTTATAAGCCCTCTTATAGGCCCTTGAGACCCATTGGGGAACAAGGGACACAGAAGCCCTTGATATCCTGGAGCCCACCTGCTAGCTGTGGAGATAGACACCCAGCCAACCACTAGTGAAAATAAGACATGTCAGATAGAACAGAGTGCTCTGGAGAGAAGTAAAGCAGGGAGGGGGTGGGAGTTTGGGCGGAGGCGTGGAGAGGGGCTGCATCTTAAATGAGGTAGCTTCCCCCAAGCAGGTACCATTTCAGGGGAGACTTGGAGGAGATGGGGGTTGGGCCACGTGGGTGTCTGGCGGGGAGGAATGCTCAGAGAGAAGAAACTGGAGGTACAAAGGTCCTGAGGCAGGATCATGGGTGGTGTGCTTCAGGGACAAGAAAGTGTCAGTGTGGCTGTAGGGGGTGAGAGAGGAAAGGAGATCACATGCTCACACAGAAACATGTCTTTGTTCATTAATTCAACATTGTCCCAGCCCCACCAGGTGCCAGGCTCTGCGTATCTGCCTACCCCCAGCCCCTTCCAGCGCACAAGGGCCCTGGGAGGTCCTGTCCCACCTGAAACACAATCCTGGATTTCTCGAGCAGGTACTGGGAGGTTATGGCACCAGAAATCATGCCCCTGGAAAGGGGGAGCTCAGTCAGTTTGTGCAGGGTAGTGGCCGGCGTGGGCTCTGAGGGGTTGCACCAGGACTTAGGGTGCACCGCAAAGCCTTGGAGGGCCCCTCCTGCCACCATCCCACTCACCCTTCCAGAAAGACCTCCACAAACTTCCCGAAGCGGCTGGAGTTGTCATTCCTGACGGTTTTGGCGTTACCGAAGGACTCCAAGAGGGGTGTTGCCTCCAGGATCTGAACCCCAGAAGATGTGGGAATTGTTCTGGGAGCCCGGAGTAGGGAGCATAGCTAGGGCCACCCCTAGGTTTTCCCAAATACGGACCCCCTGTGTGAGGGGCCATTGCAGGTGGGCCCCCTGTAGAATCCTTGAGTCTCCCCAGTGTCCCCCGACATGCCTCATGCTGCCAGCCTCCACACTCAGGCCACAGCTGCCCTCTCCCAGCCCCCGGCCCCTCCCACAGCAGCCCCCAGCCAGGACAGGCCTCTGGATGCCCCTCCCTGCCCATCCTGCCCTCACACACAAGTGCACATGCATGCACACACACACACACACACACACACACAGGCACACTTCGGTACCTTTATCTTCAGGAGTGCCCAGGATGGAGAAGGAGGGAGGGACAAGAACAGAAGCAGGTCACCTATAGGACTGAGCCCCTCTCCCTCTAGGACACCAGGCGCCTTAGAGCATGGAGGGACCACTGACCCCTCTGGGCCCCTGGGCTGGGCAGGGGGGGTTGCCAGGTGAGAGCAAAACCCACGAACCTTCGAGACCCCAGCTGTCTAGGCATGGGGCCTGTAGTGTGGTCCCAGGGAGTGGGAGTCTGCTGGATCTACTTGCCAAAAAGCTCTGAGGATGTCCTCTTTACCCCATCCCCATGGCCATCACCGCCTGTCAATCACCTGGGCTCCCACAGGTGATCCTGGCCTTGCTCCGTCCAGGGGTCCTTTGAACACCTGTTAGGTTACGTTTCCCCTCATGGCTTCCACATCACTCAGGCTCAAAGCCAAGCCTTGCACAGCCAAGCTCCTGGTTGGCCCCATCTCCGCTCTTCCCTCCTTCGCCCTGCAAAGCCCTTCTGATCCACCCAGGCCCACGCCAGCCTCTGGACCAGAGTTCTCTCCCTCTGGAGCCCTCGGCATCGCTGGCAAATCCCCTTACCTCCTTGCATCCTGTCTCCCCTACCCTAGAACATCAGCCCCCACAGCCAAGAATCTTTGCGTACCATCTCTGGGTCCCCAGCATCTACACCAGACCAGGAGCATAAGAGGCCCTCAAAAAATATCTGCTGAATGAATGACACGAAGACCAGCGATTTAGGACTGCAGAGCTGCCCAAGGCAGAGCCAGTGGCACCTACCACGTGCCAGAACTACAGGATTAGTGGCCCTAATTATATGGCTGTGAACCATCCTGGGGGTAGGTACTGACACACCCATTTCACAGATCAGGAAACACGTGGAAAGGTGAGGTGTGAGCCAGGGGACTGCAGAATCCCATGAGTGAGATCACAACATCGCGCCAAGCATGCGGGTAACTGTGTACACAGCGCTTTCAGGCTGAGTCATTTCCTCGGGATGAATTCTCAGGAAAGAAGCAGTGGGAAAGCCTGCTCTTTGCAGAAATGTTACTTGGGGGGCGCCTGGGTGGCTCAGTGGGTTAAAGCCTCTGCCTTCAGCTCAGGTCATGATCTCAGGGTCCTGGGATCGAGCCCCGCATCGGGCTCTCTGCTCAGCTGGGAGCCTGCTTCCCCCTCTCTCTCTGCCTACCTGTGACCTGTCTGTCAAATAAATAAATAAATCTTAAAAATAAGAAAAAGAAACGTTACTTGGGGGAAGGCACCAGTTCCTTCCATCTGTTCAAGGTCACAGTCCCGTTTAGTCAGGAAATACCATGTCCATCGCACAAAGGAGTAGACCGCAGCCCAGACGAGAGCGTGAGCCAGCCTGGGCTTGTTCAGTGAGTTGAGGCCTGCCTGGATGTTGGCCCATGCTATCCCCTACTCTGAAATCCCCTTGAGGGTGTCTGAGTCAGCCGCTCCTCTGTCCCTAGCACCTAGGCAGGGACTGGGAAGAGGACTGCTGGGCTGGATGGGTGAATGTGCAGTCCTGTGGGGATCCCTAGCTCAACCCGCAGGTAGGGTGATGGCCTGTAGTTTGGGCTGGGCGGCATCCAGCCACCCTCCACTCCCGGGGAATGCCTGTCGCATTCCCAGCCCAGGGGCAGAGACTGTGGCCCAGGCCTTGGCCCATAGAGGCACAACTGGGCCCAGGGAGGACACGTGGCCCAAGCTAGTCCAACAAGAGAGAACCCTGAGACTTTTCCTGGCATGTTAGGAGGTGTGGGTGGTACACTGTGGCCCTATCTTGCTGATCAAGGGGAGAGAGACTGAGAGTGAATGATGCCCAGAGATGAGGATGGAGTCAAAACAAGGAACGCTGTTTAAGACCCTAGATCCAGCCATACCTGAAACTGACACTAGGTAAGGACTGTCAGATTATGTGAGCCGGGCCAGCAGCAGCTAGGAAATGAGCCCACGGCATCACAGTTGGCAGGCCCATCCTCACATCAGTGGAAGGCCTGGCACAGAAACTCCCGGACCCAGCCACATCCCACCACTCTCAACGTCCTCCCTGACCCCTGCCGAGACAGCTCTCTGCCTTGAGCTTCAGATCCCAGCTCCTCTACCCACACTTGGGACTCTGGGTAAGTGCTCTCCCTTCCCAGACCCCAGTTTCCCAGTCCATAAATGGATACAAACACACCTGCCTCCCAGGGCTGCTGGGCCGCCCTGGTGTGTCTCCATATCACACTAGACATAGGGGTGCTCAAAGCCCACACTGCCCTGCCCACCTAGCCAGTCCTTCCAGAAGCCCACACTTAGAGGTTTTGAAAGCCCCGCTTGGAGCAAAGGAAGGTTCTGGAGTCTGAGTTGCTGGGCCTTCGCCTCCAGCCTCACCTTCCCTGAGCTCCGGGCTTGTGGCACATCCACCACCTTCCCACCATCGCTGTAGGGACGCCCAGCAGACTCCCTGGGAGAAAAGACTCCTACCTGTTTTTTCTCCACTGCCCTGCCCATGCAGCTAATGGCAGCTCCACGCTGCCTATGGTTCAGGCCAAATGCCTGGGGTTGCCCTTGGACCGATCCCCTCTCTCACACCCCAAATCTTGTCCCTCAGCAAATCATCGGCTGACCTTTAAACTGCTCTCGGGTCTAGCTGTGCTCACCACCTCCATCACTACCTCCCTGTCAAAGCCACTGTGCTCCCTCACCCAGACTCCCCCAGGCCGCTTTGCCATCCCCTGGACACACCAGACCTCCTTGCGCCTCAGGGCCTTTGCACTTGCCCTTCCCTCCACCTGCTTGCTCTTTCCCCAGATGTCTTTAGAGCCCACTCCCTCACCTTCTCAGTAGAGCCTTCACTGGCCACCATGCTTCGAATTATAAACCTCCAAACTCCCCACCCTCCTCCATTGTTTTGTTGTTGTTGTTTTTATGTCCACAACTTCCCACTCTCTCACATAGATGTAATTTCCTCGTGTATTTCTTTCCTTCTGTTTCCTCTACTGTAGCAAAATTCCCATGAGTGTGGCAACATTTGTTTGCATTGCTGCTGCCTGCTTCCTTATCTCCTAGCCCAGGCCTGGCACACAGTATGTCCTTGGGAAAGTTTTCCTGAGGGCCTAACACTCTCAGGTTTGGAGGACCTAGCACGTTCCACAATGCTCCAAGCCTGCATCTCCCACATTCCATGTCCTCAGTGCCCCAGCATCTTCTGCAACCCACCCCCATGCCTAGGCCTGTCCTGTCTCTTACACCACCAGGAAGATGAGGCCAGGCAGGAGAAATGGGGCTTCCGCTCTGGCCAGGCCCGGCAGGGCGGGAACCAGAGCTGCTCTGGAGCACGGGCAGAAGGGACTCCCCTGCAGCCATGCGCTGGGTGGGGAGGGTGGTGGCAGAAAAAGCCAGAGTCCTAGGAGCCCTCCCAGTGCAACCCTGGCCTCAGCCTCCCCATCCTCCAAGTGGGGCCTAGGAGCCTGTCTCGGGGGGCGCACTAAACTCGGGAGTCCTGGGGAGTCAGGCAGATCTCATACAACAGACAGACTCACCTGCTGTGTGATGCCTCGTTTCTGGTTCACGGTGGCCAGGTAACGCAGGATCAACTTGGTGGACTCGGTTTTTCCAGAGCCGCTCTCTCCGCTGACAGGGCAAAGGAGCTCAGTGAGCATCCACAAGGTCACAGCCTCTTCGGGGCTCCTCCTCCCCTTACCCTTCTTTGACCTCCTATGACGTAAGAGGATGTGGGCGGGCCAGCCCAGCCCAGAGATGCCAAGTGATTTACCCCAGCTCCCACAGCAGGTCTGGCCTGATGCAGACCTGTCATCTGAGATTCCTCCCATATGTTCCCCACCCCCCACCCTGCCCCACAGATACATAGGTCCCCAGCCTGACCCACCTGATGATTATGCACTGGTTCTGTTTGGCATCAAGCATTTTGGCGAAAGCAAGATTTGCAATTGCAAAGAGGTGCCTGGAGAGACGGGCCACAGATATCACTGGGACAGGAACTTGCCCCTCGGGGGTCAGCAGGAGAGCATCTCTGTCCACCCAAGCAGCCAGTTCTGCTCTACCCTTCATCCTGGGGTAACACTCCCTGCGACCATTCTGGTCGGAGCCACGGTGGCCTCTGACCTAGAGAGGACCACGGCCAGACTCGGGGAGAGACCATTGGGCTGAACAGGTAGGCTGGCCCTAGGCATGGCTTGGGCACAGGCAGGGACACACCAAGCTCAGGCAGAGGGACCCAGGAGACCAGGACAGCACCCCCCCCCCCCCCCCGCCCCAGCCCCAGAGACACTCACGGGGGATTTTCTCCCAGGCCCCGCCCGCTGTACTGCTGCACGTGCTCAGGCCCATAGATTCCAAACATTCGGTATGGGTTCACTGACACCAGGATGCTGCCGATGTAGGTCTGCTGGGCAGACGGTGGCCTTAATGCTATGCCTCCTCATAGACCTCATCCCCTGCTTCCAGGAGCCAGGTGTCTGGCCGCCTAGCCTCCGTGTTCACACCTGGGACCGCCTGACAGCTCGATGGCTCCTCTACTCTGGCTGAAGGATTTCACGCACTGTACCAGGCTGAGGCTCGGGGAAGGCTCAAGTGAGCAAAACCCCACAGCCACGAAATCTGCAAAGGTGGCCATGTCAGCTGTCGTGTACTCCATTTATGCCTAGTCAGGACTAGGCTCCAGAAACTTCTGCCTCAAGGTGAGGTCAAACCTCTCCTGCTTAGAGTGGGGAGGGAGTCAGGAGCCCAGGGTATTCTGAGATGACCAGAGCCCTTGTGGGTGACATCCACCATCTAGAACCCCAGACTCTACCATGTTATACTCAAATGGTAGAAACCCCACATTTCAAACCAGAGGCCACACATTGGGAGCTCAGCAGGAGAAATCTGTGCTTCCCACTGTGGTCCCAAGAGGCGGCCGCCTTTCTGATCTGAGTCCAGGGAAGGGCCAGCCCTGGGACTTACATAAATGAGGTTCCGCTCAAATCTTGTCTTGAGGTTGGACAGCACGGTGGTCTCCTGGAGGTCTCTGGGAGGGCGCAAAGAGGGGACATCAGGGCCCACCTTCCCCCTCACAGCAGGGCCTTGTCAGAAAGGCCTGAGCTCAAGTCCCGTCTCTGACACCAACCCAGTGTGAGGCCTTGGGCAAGGTCCTTAACTTCTCTGTGCCTCGGTTTGTCCATGTCTATACTAACCACTCTCTCTACCTCCCTGAGTAGGAGGATCCTCTGGAGAAGCAGACGTGAGGGCTGAGTCATCACCACCAAATAATGACACCAACCCTACCATTTTGGGCCCCTCCAAGGTGCCAGCACCCTCACGGTAACAGCCACCCACCCCCATCTTGCAGATGAGAAACTGAGGCACAGAGAGGCAAAGCAATCTGCCCAAGGTCTCCCAGCCAGGAAGCAGGGGCCTGGGATTTGAACTCAGGCCTGCGTGACTCTGGCAAGCACACACTGGCTTTGTGACGCCGCATGACCCCACTTCACAGGTGAGGACATGGAGGCTCTGGAAACACTCCAGGAGGTGAGAGGCCCCCCTCGCAGTAGGCGGTGCCCTGGCCGGGAGCGGGCCACCCCATGGTGAACCCTTGCCGCCCCTCCACCCCCACACTCCACTCACTCCAGCTGCGTCATGTCCTCCACGCCGTCGTCCCGGCACTGCTCGCGGAACTGTGTGGGGGGCAGGCTGCGGATGGAGTGCATCTGTCAGAGAGAGTCTGCGGTCAGCCCAGATGGAGGGCACCCGTGTGCGGCCGCCTGCCCTGCACGTGCCTGGGACCTGCTCCTGCTGGGAAGGAGAGAACCCCAAGGCCAAGGCCAGCCCGGTTCCTGGGGCCTCCCTGCTGTGGAATACTGTGGCCCATGGAGGCTGCCTGCAACTCCTGGGGACACAGGCCTGCCCTATGCCCATGCATCCCCTGTGGCAAGTGCTCCCGTGTCCTTGACCTGGGGCTGAGCACAGGCACACACTGTTCCCTCTGACTGCTTGGAAGTCCTCCCAACCTTATGCTGTCCCAGTGCCGACATCCTTGCCCTGGGTGGACCCCACATCTTTGCTTATGTGACCATCTAATGAACATCCACATCCTGGTGGAGGGCAGACACTGAGATTGTGCCCATCAGCACCACACCTCTGCTTCCAGCCCAGGGCAAACACATACACCCCTGTGCTCAGACCCATATGCAAAGGCACTCACAGCTCATGCAACTCTCACCCACACCCGTGGTCTTGCAACATGCCTGTACACATGCACGCGGGCCTAGGCTGCCTGGCTAAGAAGCACATGCTCTCAGGGTCCGTCTGACCCATTCTCAAGTGCATAGAGGGCTGGGGCTCTCTCGATCACAGCTGGTGGGGGTCTCAAGACAAAGGTCCTGTGCACTGCCTCCCCACCACCGGTGGGCTGTGGGATCTCCACCATGCCCGTCTGTGTGCACACTCGTGACACCAAGGATGCCACGTTTGCTCAGAGCCTGGCCGCAGTACACCTAAGAACGTGTCCCAGGGCCAAAGGCCTGCCTATGACCCACATGACTGTGAGAATGTGTGTGCATCCCACCTTCCCAGCCTCCCTGCACCCTCCTCTGAGCAGGCAAGGGAAGGGGACACCAGGAGGGAGCCCTGCATGCTGCAGGCCTGTCACCAGGCTGTTAAGTAGGGCACAGAGAGTATCACCCTGCAGGCCCTGGCCTCCCGCCCACCAGTCTGGCCATGTGCACCAGTGGCCACAAACCCTGAATAATTTAGCCACTCACGTATTCCAGGGTGAGGAGGGCCCAGGCATCCTTGCCCCTCACCCCTGGGCGCCCCGCGCCCCGCTCCCACAATGCTGCGGCCCACACGGCACGGGGCACCCGGCGCCGGGGCCAGGGCCCCCCCAGCAGCCAGGCCGCCCCAGTCGCCATTGCCGGGCCACCTGGCCGCCCTCTCCCCGGGGCACGGTGCACAGAGGCTGAGAAACACCGGCTGCCCTGCATGCCCCGCCCACCCCAGGCGTCCCGGGGAAGTCTCCGGTGACCACCCCCCTCCACCGAGGGCCACCCAGCATCGGGCTCACGTTCCGCCATGCACGTGGTAGCCAGGCATGAGCTTGGCACCCTTCAGACAAGCCACCTGCCTTGTACCCCATGGGGGGCCCAGGCAGACTCCTGGGCCGGTCCCTCATCCACTGTGTGGCCTTCTGGGCCTCAGTTTCCTCCCCATACCATGAGGACACAGTAGGTTTGGATCCTGAGCCTCTCACCCTTGGACAGTTCGGAATTCTGCAGCCCAAGGAACTCCCCTTAAGCAGGAAGTCGAAAGAGGAAGACTCCAGCCCGGGGGAGGGCCAGCAGGTGGCAACAGAAACAGTATGAACATGGATGTGAGGATGGGACAGGGGAAACAGACATGTCCTGAAGTTCTATACTCATATAAGATCTCTGAGGGGCTGCTGCGGGCAGACGCGCCATCCAGACTGGCCCAGGACAAGGCTGCCCAGAGCGCAGGCTGGGACAAGATCCCTTCCCTAAAGTGACTGGGAGGAGTTTCCAGAGTCTCTGTACTGTGCCCGCCTGTGCTGGGCATCCTTCATTTCGATCTTCCAAAAGCTCTGGAAGCCCAAAGGCTGTTCTCCTCGGGTTACAGATGGGAAGACTGAGGCCCAAGCAGGCAGCAGCTCACCAGGATCATGAGGCTGTCCTGTTTCCCAGGACAGAACCCCCAAACCTTCCCTCTGACCTATGCCTTCATACCTTGTTCCACCAGCTTTTGGGGCCAACTTCTTCCCAGGGGCCCCCATGGGGCAGGCCATTGGCTCCAGGGCCCAGGTGGCAGGACCGGGGGCTGGTGAGCACTCGTGGCCAGGGTCGATGGGCCTCTGCTGGCAGCCAGAAACAGGACCAGAGCAAACTCCAGGCTCTTGGCTTGGGGCGGGACTCTGGGTCCTGGGTCACCTGTACAGGGGGCTGCAGGGCGGCAGGATGAACTCGCTGGAAAGCACTGAGTTTTTGTACCTGAGGCATGACCACTGCAAAGCGCCCAGGGCCTGCCTGGCGCCGCTCACCTGCCTTGGGCAGGGGCGCTGGGGCCCCAGTGGGTGCCAAGGGGGCTGGGGCCCTGGGCAGTGTCCCCCAGCGGCGCCATGGTGGCCCCGTAGCTCTCATCTTATCACATGTGGCCAGCGGGTGGGAGAGGCTGAGCCTTAGTGCCTTCCGCTCTGGCAGAGAATCCTTGGGGGGTGTCGGGCTGGAGGGCTCAGGCTCTGCTGGTGGCCGAAGCTCCCCCAGAGCGGCCTCTTCTTCTGGCTTCTCAGAGATCGGGCTGGCTGACTTTAGCAACTGTCCAGGCCCTGGGTCATGGTGCCTACCCAGGAAGACATTGGTCATGTCCGAGGCTGGGTCCTCAGACTGGGAAGCAGGGGGCCGCATAGGGCCCACGTGCTGGAGGAAGGGGTTTTCCAGCACAGGGGGTGGCCTGGAAAAACCACCGCGGCTGCCTGCACCTCCTGGCCAGGGTGAGGGTGGGCGCTGGGCAGGAGGCATGTCCACGTCCCAGCTGGGGGCCATCGGGGGCACCGTCCAGGGTGTCTCTGAGTCCTCAGACTCCCGCTGGCTCTCCCAGCGCTCAGGGGCAGCTGCAGCCACCGGCCAGGGGCCAGCACTGGGAGGCCCGGGAAAGGGCTGGCACACCCGCGGCTTCACGGCCCTGGTTGGGGGCTCACTGAGCCGGCGCCACGTGTGCGGCAGGCGCGAGGGCAGGTTGAGTGAACGGCACCGCGAGCTGTGGCCCAACAGAGGGGGCGGCGAGGGCGGCCTGGGGGAGCCCAGCACCGGTGAGCGCGGTGGTCCCAGGCGCCCAGAGCCACGGTGCAGGGAGAGGGGCTCCCGAAGCGAGCGGGGCCGGCGGGGTGGGGGGGAGAAGGGAGGCTGGAAGGGCCGAGCGCGGAAGGATGGCTGAGGGGATGGGCCCCGCACGGGCGAGCGGTAGCCCGAGCGGTAGCCCAGGCCCGGTAGGCTCCTCAGCGAGGGCTGGGGCGAGGGCAGCGGGGTCCAGGGAAGGCCGAAGGCGGCCGGTAGCCCGCGGGAGCCTCTGAAGGAGGGCCGGGGGCGCGGGTATGCCAGCGGGTCGGGGGGCCCCTCCCGGCTCGCAGGAGGCGGCTCCATGAAGGACCACCAGCCGGCGGGCGGCGTGAGGGGCACGTGGGCCGGGGCAGCCCAGGGCGGCGGGTGGCGGCGGAGGGAGCCGTAGGGCGACGCAGGCCGGGGCAGGCCGGCGAGGGCCGGGGCGGGAGGGGCCGCGGGGCCAGGGCTCGGGGGCCGCCGGGCTGCGGGCGGGGAGAGGAGCGCGCTCCAGTGCGAGGGCTGCCGGGGCGCGGGCGCAGGCGGGGGCGCGGGCGGCCGGCGGGAGTTGTTGTTGTTGCGGGCCCGCGCCTCCGCCCTCCGCAGCATGATGGGCGTGCTGGGCCGCTCCGCGTCCATGCCGGCCAGCTTGTAGCCGAAGCGCTTGTAGGCCGCCTCCCGCACCACCGGGCCGCCCGGCCGCGCCTTCTGGCTGCTCCTGAGCCGCGGGATGGGCTTCTTTTCCGACAGCGTCTTTTTGAGGAACCTCGCCAGCGAGGTGGCCGGGCGGGGCGGGGGGCGGCCAAACTCGGGGCCGAAGCCCAGGCCCCGGTGGGCGCCGAAGGCGGACAGGGCGCGCTGGAGGTTGCGCTGGCGCGGCGTCAGGAAGCCCCAGAAGGGGTGGGCGTAGGGCATCCGGGGCACCGGGGGCATCTCCTCCTCCTCCTCGTCTTCGTCCGCATCCCCCAAGGGCAGAGGGATGTCCAGGGACGGGGGCAGGGACACGTCCAGCTTCTCCTTCCCGAACAGCTTCACCTGGGGCCGCGGGAAGAGGCGGAACCGGCGGATGAGGGACAGCTTGGACCTGGCGGGCTTGTCCATGCCTTGCTGCTCGAAGAAGGCCGCACTGGGCAGGCGGAAGGAGGTGCTCTGCCGCTCGCTGCCCGCCTCCTCCGGCTCCTCCAGTTCCGCGATGTCATCCATGGGGTGGGCATACGGGTTGTGGGGCGACAGGATGGGTGGCGGCGCCCACGGGTAGGCGACGGCCGGCTCCTCTGGGTAAAGATAGGGTGCTTCCGGAGGGTAGATAGCCTGGTCCGCGCCACCATAGATGCCTTCGGCGTAGGGGGCGCCATAGGGCGCCCCGTAGGGATCAAAATACGGTACGTCGTACGGGAGGTTGTAGGGTAGGTACGGCGCCTCGTAAGGGGCGTAGGGATCCAGGTAGTAGCCGTGCGGGTACGGCTCGCCTTGGTACCCATCATAGTAGCTGTAGGGGGACGCGTACCCCCCCGGGGGCGCATACGGGGGCTCGTAATCGTCGTAGCCATAGCCGTAGGGGTACGTGGGGTAGTAGGGGCCGCCGTAATAGTCCGGGTGGTAGTAGTCGTAGGGGTCCTCGGGCGGGTACCCGTGGGGGTGGTCTCCGTAGGGCGGCCAGGCCGGGTCGTAGGGGCCGTAGGGGCCGTAGCCCAGGTAAGGCTCCTCAGCCTCGTACTGGTAGAGCGACTGCCGGTCGTAGTAGTCGTCGCCCTCGCGGTGGTAGTCGTAATACTCGCCCAGGTCCTGGAAGCCCTCGAGCCCATACAGCGATCTGCGGGAGCCCGAGGGCCGGAACGGGGCCTCGTCCTCGAAGGGCAGGAAGCCCACCGGCTCGCCGGACGCGTAGATGCTGCGGCTGCGGGGGAACCTCCGGAGGCGGCCTCCGTGCCGCAGGATCTCGGCGCCCGACGGGAAGGGCAGCTTGCGGGAGCCCACGCGGGAGTCTGAGCGGTTGAGCCAGGCGTCCAGCGTGGCCTGCTCGCTGCCGGACTCCTCGGCCTTCTTGATGAGGAACTTCTTGGTGAGCCAGTTGATGGCCGTGGACGCCTTGCTGAGAGAGCGGGCGCGCGGCCGCAGGCGGCCGTAGCCGCGCCGGCCCGGGAAGCGGATGACCATGAAGGATGGCTTCTTGCCCTTCATCGCCCGCTTCTTCTTGCCCATGCGCATCTGCGTCATGAGCTTCGACGTGGACTTGAGCACCGTGCGCGCCTTCTTCTTGCGTTTGGTCTTCTGCGGGCCGGTGTGCAGGCCCCAGAAGAAGGCCGACGCGCTCCGGAACTGGCCCTTCTTGGAAATCTTGGGCGTGCGGTCGCGGAAGCCCATGAACAGCCGCGACGTCCCCTTCAGGCTCCGTTTGGGCTTCTCGGGCTCCGGGGCCTTCTTCCCCTTTTTCCCTTTCTTAGCTTTCTTCTCATCCTCTTCCTCCTTTGCCATGGTGGCTGCCGGCTCCCCACCGGGCTGCGCCGCGTGTCACGCGCTCTGGGACTTGGGAGACAAAGAGACACGCTGTGTCTCCTGCGCGCCGCTGGACACGCGGCCTCCTCGGTCTGGGAGCAGCCAGCACTGGCCCGGGTGGCCCGGGAAGGGACAGCCAAGCTGCTTCTGACTGTGACCAGATTCCGGGAGGGCGGATCCATAATTCATCTCCTCCAGAGCCGCCTTGGGTTTCACCTCAGCTGCGGTGGAAAATGCGTGGGTGTTGTTTACCGGGCAGCAGGGGAGGTCTGGCCCAGGCCTGTGCTGGGGGCGACCACCTTGGCCTTAGAATCGCCAGGAGGACAACCAAGCTGACAGGTCAAGCCCTTCTATGGCTCAACCGCCTCAGCCCACCGAAGTGAATGCTTGGATCACTGCCACTCCACAGATGGAGACTCCGAGTCCCAGAGCAGGGAAGCCACCCAGGGGAATCCAGCTAGCACATGCATCCTGGGCCAGAGGGGAGCCACCTCTCCTGAGCCAGGGTGGGAGTTTCAAAGCCCACCAAATTACCTTGGAGGGGAACCTTGGATCCAGGAGGATGGGGGCAATGGAGGAGGGAGTGGGCAGTCCAGGGCTGTGGTCAGTGTAACCAGAGCCGGCCAGCTCTTGGGAACATGAATAATGCATTGGAGAGAAATGAGCGGCCAGCTCAGAAGGCAGGAAAAAGTGGGGGTGTCTTCGGGGAACTTCCACTCCCAGCGGCTCCAGTGTAAATTCCCCTGCCTCTTGGGGAAATGCACTACCTTGTTTTGGGGGGTTTGGGGGCATTTTTTTGTTTTTCAATGTTTTGTTTTCCTTTGCCTTTTTTCCCCTTTTATTTGGAGGGAATGGGAGGAAGTGGGAACTGGGAGGTGGGAGGTGGATTTTGTTTATTTTTTTAGCTCATTTCCAGGGGGTGGGAGGTTTTGTTTTTTTTAATATGTGTCATGAATAAAGTTGTTTTTGAAAATTAAAAAAAAAAAAAAAGGCCTTGTGAAGCTGCATGCCAGGGGGCTGGGGTAGGAAACAGAGGGCGGGTCAGTCATGGCTCTGACTCCTAACTCTGCCAATAACTGGCTGTGTAGCCTCAGGAAATCCCTTTATCCTCTCTGGGCCTCAGTTTTCTCATCTGTAGGATGGAAGTGGTAAGCCATGCCCTGCCTTCTCCATAAGGAAGCAAGACTTGATGGAGCTGCTGGGTAGCATAAGTGGCTAGAGGGGCCACATGTGTGTCTTGTACCTGGGATGCCTCCCCAGGCCTGGCCTCTCCTCCCAGTATCTACCCTTGCAGAGAAGGCCGTGCTCTTGTGGCCCCTGCCTTCTCTGGGTGCAGCTCATTGCTCCAGTGTGGACATTTGGCCCCCAGGCCAGACACCCACCATCTGGCCAGTGACCAGTCCACGTTTGAGAATCAGCATTATAAGTGGTACAGGTTGTTGCTTGTTAGACAGTAGGTATCGGGGCATTGGGGGTTGTGAACTCAGGAGCAGCAGCTCTGAGACCTGAGGCCTCAGGTCCTCTTCCCCCCTCTTCCCAAAGATCAAGGATCAGGACATATAGGGCTCAGAGCAGCTGAAGACAGATGCTCAGTTACTGATAGGTGAAGGCAGGGGCTTAACTGAGTTGACCCCAGAGCTTGGGCCTTCTAGGAGTTTGAGGGGGCTAAAAGCCCTGCTTTAACCCCTGGCCAAGCCAGAGACCCAGTTGGGTCTCCATCCCTCAGGCACCAAGGCCTCCATAGTGCTTATCTCTGACATAACAATAGGGATCTCCCAGGCCGTGTCCCTGTCTGGGGCTCCCACCTGGATTCCTCAGCCAGCCTGGCCTCTGTCCCTCAGGTGCTGTAGCCAGCGTGGCTTTGTTTGTTCATTCATGGGCTGAGCACTGGGGATACAGGTAAGAAGGAGACAAAAACCCTGCCATTGGGGAGTTGACATACCGGGTGGGGGGAATGTCGACAAACAAGGAAGATAAGGAAGAGCTGTAATTGGTCAGATGGTGATGAGTGCTGTGGGTTAAAATAAAGCAGGGAGGGGCTGTGTGTGTGCAACACTGAGTAGGGACTGGGGAAGGTGATACTGGGAAGTGACACGGAGGGGGGCAAGAGCTGCAGGAGGTGTTGGAGGGACCCCTGGGGGGTAGCAGGAGGGACCCCTGGGGGGTAGCAGGAGGGCCCTGATATGATGGAGAAGCAGGGAGACCAGGGTGACCAGAGTGCAGTGAAGGGGAAGATGGGAGGTGAGGTCAGAGGTCAGGGTGAGGACTCAGCCTTGACCGCAAGTGAGGGTGTTGTGGTGGGAGCGTTGTGGCAGAGAAGGGGTGGAATTTGACCTTGGTCTTCCCAGGACGACTCTGGCTGCTTCAGGTGAACAGAGGGCAGGGGGTGAGGGCAGAAGCAGGAGACTGGTGTGCAGAAGCAGGAGACTGGTGTGAAAGCCTCAGCATGGCGGTCCAGGTTAGTGACAGCGGGGCCTGGCCCGGGCCAGAGGCAGAACTGGAGGGCAGTCGTGGGATGTTGGTACCTTTCGCAGGCAGAGCCACTAAGATTTACAGGTACGCTGTGAGTACCTCTGAGCTTTCCTTCCTGCCCAAGGGGAAGGATAGAGATGCCACTGGCTGAATGAGGAACACTGTGAGCAGAACAGGTAGAGGCCGAAGGGCCAGACATCTCAGCTTTGTACTGTTGGTCTCAGGTGTCCATCGGGCATCACCAGGGACTCAGTGGGGGCATGGGTGGGGGTGCACTGCAGAGATCAGGACTGACAACATCAGTTAGGGCGTCAGGGGCACCTAGGCGGTGTTGAAGGACAGTTCCAGAGGACGACACCAGGGAATGAGTGCAGATGGAAGAGAAGGCATGAACCCCTCAGGGCTGCACTATTGGGGACAAAGAGGTGGAAAGTAGGCTGGGGAGGAGGGCAGAGCAGCTTCGCCCAACGGGCACGCGGGGCAGGTTGGTCAACGATGGAGAGTTGAGTGCTGGAGGCAGCTACCATAAGGGTGTTCCCCGCGGAGCAGCGGGGGTGAAGGTGGTCCCAGCCTGATGGGAGAAGGTTCAAGGAAACCAGGAATGCTCTGGCGATAGGGCATGCACGCTGTGAATGTATCAGACCCCACTGCATCAGACACAGTTTTATAGGTGAACCATGTGGTGTGTGAATTATATCTCGAAGCTGTTAGAAAAAAGAAAGGGAGGGAGGGAGGAGCCCACGGCCAGGACTCCATCCTTCAGGGCCCTCTTGTGCACACAGGAACGGTATACACACTGAGCGACTCCTTGGTACCCACACTGTAGTGCCTTCCATGGTGGAGTACTACACAGCCATAAAAAGGAGCACAGACGATCTCTGTGTACGGATAGGGAACGATCCCCAGAATCTGCTAATGATCGGATGATGGGGGAGAATGATCGGCTGACTATGGTTCATGCCCAGGCCTTCTTTCTTGCAACAAGTATAGGGGAAGGAATATAAATTGCTTTTTGCTTTCATGTGCATATAGAAATATTGAGAAAGGTATTCAAGAAATTGATGAAAATGATTATCTGGCTGTAAATCTTTCTGTATCAGTTGGATTTCTTTTTTTTTTTTAATTGAGGATAGAGTTTATTTTTATTTTTATTTTTTTAAGATTTTATTTATTTATTTGACAGACAGAGATCACACGTAGGCAGAGAGGCAGGCAGAGAGAGAGAGTTGAGGAAGCAGGCTCCCCGCCAAGCAGAGAGCCCGATGCGGGGCTCGATCCCAGAACCCTGGGATCATGACCTGAGCCGAAGGCAGAGGCTTTAACCCACTGAGCCACCCAGGCGCCCCTCTGCATCAGTTGGATTTCTGAACCATGTGAGTGCGTTTCTGATTCCAACAAACAAATAACATCTGAAAAGAAAAAAAGTGAAAATGGAGAAAAAAGGGATTGGAAACAGTGCATGGAAACACCCCATTAGAGGAGTTCTTGGGAAGAACATTGGCCACAAGATCCAACCTCATCCCCAGGCTCCATGTGACAGTTGAGAAAACTGAGGCCAGGGAGAGTAGGCAGGGTAGGTTTGGGCTTAAGGACACAACCCAGAGTCACACCCTTCGTCTGCCGTAGGTGAGGGTCTTTGGTTCAGATGAAGAGACTGAGGTTCAGAGAGGTGAACCCTGCTGCAGGAGGGCCCACAGTGCTCTGAGGAGCCCAGTGGATGTGGAATGGGGTGTTTAACTGCTCAGTGCCAGCCACTGTGTTGAGTGCTAGGGGCTCCCACAGTTGACTGGAACCAGCCACAATCTGTGTGTTTGTGGAACTCTCAGTGTCACGAGGACAAAGAATTGAAGCAAAGAGCCTCCCCAAGGGGGACATTGCTGGCCATGAGAAGGGCTCTGAAGGCCAGGATGAACAGTCCATTGGAAGACCAGGAAGGTGCCCCTGAGCCAGGATCTGAAGGATGGGCGGGAGCTGATCAAATGAAAGAGGGAACAGTGTTCCAGCCAGGTGGAACAGCATGTGGAAAAGCCAAGAGGTGAGAGGGGCAAGGGGGGGCAGAGCATGTGGAGTGAGAAGCGGCCAGAATGCAGGAGGGACCTGTTCCATGAGACTTGGAAGCTGGGGTGGGACTCACTACGGTCTCTGTCCCTGGAGTACATTGGAGCCTTGGAAGGGTTTTAGGCTGTCAGGAGTGCCAAGACCACATATGTATTTTGAAAACAGCAAAAGTAACCAACATTGCCAAGTTTTACTGTGTGCCAGGCTTGGTCCTGAATGCTTTGCTCTAATATCTAATAATCTAAGATATATAATATCTCACAGATTCGCATGATATGTAAGGTGGGAACTGCTCTTCCCATCCCATAGATGAAGGGCTCCAGATTAGAGAGTTTCCATCACTCAGCAGAGAACCTCCAGCGAGGAAGTGCGAACTACCCAGCCACACAGCATTCATCCAACCCTCACTACAACCTCGGGAAGTAGGTATCATTCTTCCTACTTTACGGATGGGGAGACAGGCCCAGAGAGGTCTAGTGAGTTGCCCGAGGCCACAGAGCCTGAAACAGTCGAGCTTGGATGGTCTGGCCCCCGAGTGCCCGTGCTCTCAACCATTGCCTCACGTTGCTTCTTGGAAAGTGGTGTGGGAGAAGCTCTTGGGCCTCCGTATGGCGAAGCCTGGGGTTTGTTCTAGCACAGGGAGTGTTGGGGGGACCGTGGGGTGCCCAGATGAGGAGGCAGGGAAATTTAGATCCACAAGTCACATGAAACAGAGGCAGGGGGTGGGGTGAGCCTGTATAGGAGGACAGAGGAATAAGTCGGGGTCTCCCACTCCAGCCCTTATGGACTGAGGGGTGAGGGGGCGCTCACTGGCTATGCCAAGTTTGCTGGGCCAGGTAGACATGGTTAGAAATGGTCAGCTGTCTAGAAACGTGTGGCATTGGGCTGGGGCAGGAGCTGTTTGGGCAGCAGGCTGGGGAGAGCTGGTGGCTGAGGAGACTGACATGGCGAGGGTGTACTTGGAGGAGCTGAGCCATGAAAAGGAGGTGGCCACAGAGAATGACATGTCCGGGGGCTCATAATTTTTTCAGTGGACAAGGTGCACAGACAAAATGCTGGCTGAGGGGGCCTATAAGCCTGTGAGCCGAGGAGAGAGGCCTCCAGAGAAACCAACCCCGCCGCCATTTTGATCTCAGACCTCCAGCCTCCTGAACAGCAAGAAAACCCATTTCTGTGGTCTAGGACCTCCAGTCTGTGACACTTCGTTATGGCAGCACGACCAACTAATACAGATTAGTTGCCAAATCAGTGGGATAGACCCAGGAGAGACAGAGAAATTGAGAGAAACAGAGGGAGGTTGAGTCAACCCTTGCAGGGTGAAGGCCCAGAGGAGGCAGCCCGGACCCGGCCTCTCCATCCTGGAGAAGTGGGTACAGATGAGCCTGGAGCGTTTGGAGATAGGTCTCCTAGCAGGGGGCCAAGGGGGAACAGAGATGGTTTGAAGAGCTGCTGAGGGGGAACTGGGGGCAGGCCTTGCTGTGGGGAGACCCTCCCCAGCAGGTGGTACAAGCCCCCCAGCCCCACTCCTGGGGCCAGGCCAGAGGGGGATCCTGAAGGCAGATGAGCTTTGGCCAGAGGGATTCTTGCCAACAGAGATTGCTGAAATGAGGAAGCTTGGAATCCAAGGTGAAGAGGAGGGACATGGAGAGAAACGCGCAGATGGGGATGAATATTCACACCCTGGGCTCCTTTGCCCCTGAGCTTTGCAAAGCTGCGGGCTGGGCTCTCTGGGAACACAGCCTTGCAGTCTGTGGCTGGGCCTGAGGGAGGGCATGGGTCTCACTGACCTTCACGGAAACAGGCTGTCTGAGCAGAAAGGGGCTTGGGATCAGCCCAGCCAGAGCCTCCCCACACAGAAGGCGGCCCAGGGAAGGTGAGTGGTGGAACAGGGGGTCTGTCTGGGGCGGGGCCCAATGTTTGCCGCTCAGCCTGGTGGGGTGGGGGCAGGGACCTCAGGGGGCCGTTAGGGGGGCCTTCTCCAGCCCTAAGGACCTCTTCTCTGGCACGAGGCCCTGCGAGCTGCCAGTTCACAGTGACCTGGGTGTGCGCAGCCCACGGTTCCTTCGACTCTCTTGCCGGCCCAGACAGTACGACGCCAGCCACCCATCCAGAAAACCAAATGTTTAGCACAGAGAGGCAGAGTGCTCTGATCTGTGGACACAAAGACCTGGCCCAGGAAACAGCCTGTCCGTGGTGAGGAACACGGTGGCCCAGGGGCTGGAGACTCTGACAATGCCTGCCCCGAGCCCACACTGCCTGACAATCTCCAGCCTCATTTCCCCCCCAGCCTTTCCCAGCCAGCCTGGTGCACAGAGTAGGCCTGGATCTGATGCTCCGTGAACACAGAGCCCTTCCCTAACTGCAAGGCAGAAAGTGGCAGTGACCATCACCCAGGCAGAAAGCCTTGTATAGGACCTCATGGCCAGGCCTTGTGGCCGTGGGAAGAGTGACTGAGGTAAGCTACACAGCACTTACCTGTCCTGGCATATGACCATCGCTGAGGGAAACTCTGTGCGCATCATGCCCAGTTTATGGATGAAAAAACTGAGGCCCAGTGGAGCACCTCACTATGAGTTAGGGGCAAGGCCCAGCTCTGTCATTGCCCTCTCCCTTCTTCCCTTCTTTGCAGCCTGGGGAGAGGTACTTGTGGCAGACCCCAAGGGGCTTGGGGCTGGGGTCTTCTTACCTGGGTCCCGTGGCCTGCTCCCTGCCTGCATGCCGCCTAATGGGGGTCCTGCAGGTGGCCCCAGGAACATGGCCAGCCCAGCCCAGCAGCTTGGTGTTGTGGGGAAGAGAGGCCCAGCCCACCACGCCGACCGCCTGGGGCTCCATGTATATTTAATGATGTCTATTATTCCTGTTTTGTCTCAGGAAAGGAGTCCACGCAGCTGACAGAGGAGCCAGGAACAGCCTGGAAAGCAGGGCAGGAGGCCTGCTCCGCACCCCAGCTGGACCTGAAGACCTGTAGGGGAGCCCTCACTGCCTCCTGCCAGCCCATTGCCTGGGAGCCCCATGAAACCTGTTACTCCCAAAAGGTCCACCTCCTCCAGGAAGCCTCCCCTGTGGCTGAGAAGCCCCAGCTGGAGTTGAAATCCCAGCTGTGCGCTCACAAGCTGTGGAAGCCCAGGGCACGCTGCCACCCCTGGAGAACAGGCTGCTGGGACAGCCCCACACCCACCCTGGCAGGTAGGGGCTCAGTGACCACATGCTGCCCCGCCTTGGTCCCACACAAAGACCTGTCCACCCCTGCCTGCTGAGGTAACAGATGACAGACCTGGCTACCTTGCTCTCCTAGGGGAGCCTCCCTGCTACCCCAAAAGCCTCAAGGACCTTCTGAGAATTCTCCCCACGGTGGCAGCCAGGCCTAGCCTTGGGAGGTACCACATCTGGAGCCTGTGTCCTCTGGCCCACCCGCCAGGCCAGAGACCACACTCGAGGTCCCCCACACTCTCCTTTGCACCCCAGACTTGGGCCTGCTCTCCCACAGCCAAGGCTCCACCCATACTCGGATCCTCAGGCTTGTGACTGGCCCGGACCCAGCCTGGTGACAGAGTCCAGCCAACTGACAGAACTGTCCTCAGTCTGAACAGGGATTGTTTCCACTCTTTATTGTAGAAAGGAGAGCCAAGACCAGGGGCTTAGAGAAAAAGTACAGAAACCCAACCCCGAAGCCGCCACTCCAGGTGTCCATGCAGGCCCTAGGTCATAGGCTCTGTGCTGGGCAGGGGCGGCCTTGGGAGGGCCGTACATCAGGGCTCCTCAGGCTGCGGAGGGCATGAGCTAGGGCTTAAAGCCACCATAGAGCAGCCCTGGGGTGGGGCAGAGGGCTTGTACTGGGAGGCCCCCTCCTCAAGTGCCAGAGAGGACGGCAGGAGCTGAAGGCCCAAGGCACCCCACCAGAAACAGAGCTTCCTGGGACCCGGGCAGGCTCTGCTCTGCGCCTCAGCACTGAGCAAGCCATCTGCATGAGGCCCTGGCTGCAGGGTAGGAGGGCAGGGTGCCCCCTCGGTGCCTGAGGGGAACAAGTGGAGGGTGCAGGCCCAGGGTTCCAAACACAGAATCCCCATCCAAGGGGCCAGTCTCATGGGAAATGCCACCAGACCAGTCCAAGTTCCCCAACCACGTCCCTCTGCCCCAATACACTCTGTATCATCTGTCTACTGAAGAAACTTCCAGAAACAGTGGAGACTTGAGAGACCCCTTCCTGGGGTGTATGTATTTGTACGTTATTTCCTGTTTGGGCTTTGGTGTGTCTCGCTGGGTCCGACTCCCTGGGGAGACAGGGTGGGCAGGCAGGGGGCCCAGCAGGAGGCACTACTTCTTGACAATCTGGATGACGTCCTCGTGCTCCATGGTGTGGGTCAGGCCCACCCGCTGTGGGCTGTACTTGGTACTGGTGCCCTAGGCCGGGGGACAGAGAGGGGGACCACGTCAGCCTCTGTCCTGAGCAGGCCAAGCCTGGAATAGCTCTGACGGGAAGATGGCGGGTACAACTATAGGTATATTGGGGGGACGGGAATGCCAGAGTCTGAAGTGGGGGCCGCAGCACTGGCAGACCACCTGCAGACAGGACATTGTCCCCAGGAGTCTGACCATCCCCGGATCCCAACGTGGGAGAGGCCAGCACGAGTCAGCATGCAGGCCCCTGAACCGGGACACCACGCAAAGCAGCACAGACGCCACGCTCCTGCCCAACCCAGCGTCGATGCTGGGTATGACCCCATCCCCTCCGGCCCAGAGACTTACCCACACCAGCGCGTACTTAAACTGGCTGGCGAGGGACCGGTGAATGCGGTGGCACTGGAGGATGGGAGAGGAGGACAGTGAGAGGAGTCCGAACCCCAGCCTCCCATGCCTGGCCATACCCCAAGCCCCAGGCGTGTGCTAAGCAGCAGCAGTTCCCCAGGCAGGTGCTCGGAGAGCAGCGGCCTTGTGGACACCACAGGATCGAGCCACACACAGCAGGCTGTTCTGATGCTCCCACTTCCAGTCTGGCCCGAAGGCTGTGGTACCCACTAGAAATGTTATTGAAGCCTTTAGAAGACGTCTGGATCTGGCTGTCAGCGGCTTCTGCTGGCCCTGCCTGAATGCCAACCCTGGCAGATGCCCCTTCGGATGGGTGGGGTGGTTTTCAGGACTCCCCACCTCAGCCTGGAGTCACCACAGCTAGTCCCCGTCTCCTGGCCACAGCTGGGAAGTGAAGCCTCCCACCCAGGATGTCATCCACCCCACCCCCCTCAGGAATCCCAGAGCTCTCTTTTTTTTTTAAATATTTGATTTTTATTTATTTGACAGACAGAGGTCACAAGTAGGCAGAGAAGCAGGCAGAGAGAGAGGAAGGGAAGCAGGCTCCCGGCTGAGCAAAGAGCCCGATGCGGGGCTCGATCCCAGGAAGCTGGGATCATGACCTGAGCCCAAGGCAGAGGCCTTAACCCACTGAGGCACCCAGGCACCCCATGGAATCCCAGAGCTCTTAAAGGAAGCTGGAAGCGGGCGCCTGGGTGGCTCAGTCATTATACGTCTGCCTCTGGCTCAGATCATGATCCTAGGGTCTTGGGATAGAGCCCCACATCAGGCTCTCTGCTCAGTGGGGAGCCTGCTTCTCCCTCTCCCACTCCCCCTGCTTGTATTCCCTCTCTCACTGTCTCTGTCAAATAAATAAATAAATACATTCTTAAAAAAAAAAAAAAAAAGGAAGCTGGGAGCAGGAGGCCTTGGAGGGGCAGCCAGCTCTTCCCGAGATCGGGGCCCCTGGTTGCGGAGTGGAGCGGGGGCAGTGGAAGGGGGGCCAGAAGGAAGGCCGTGTGGTGTTGCCTCACCTCCCACGCGCCCGCAAGCCTTCTAGGTCCTGCTCAGAGCCCCGAGCCCTCGGCCCCACTCCTGCGAGGATGCTGAGCCTGTAAGAACATTTCCCACCTGCTCTGGGCCTCCTCTGGCTTTCTCTGTACCTGTCCCTAGCAGTTAGGGACAATGAAGGTCATTCCAGGCCATCTTTTCTACTGGGGGAGAGATGGTGTTGTTTGATGACGGGGGGACTCCTGCTTCCTGCTCCCCTGTGCCCACCGCACCTCTTACCACTGAGAGCCCAGCAAGGTCCTCGCTGCCTGTGGGGTGGGGTGGGGGGGGGGGACAATGGCCTGTGACCCTTTTGGAGGCAAGGCCTTCATCAGCTTTCACTGAATACACACCAGGGCTGGGTGCATCACAAAGGCCCGGGGCCTGGGGGTGAGTTATGCCCTGGAGAGGAAAGTGAGACACCAGGGAGGCTGACCCAGGATGGGGGAACCAGGGTACGATCCTGCCTCTGCCTGACTCCAGTGTCTCCCTGGTTCCTCTACTTTGGGTCCCTGCCCTCAGCGTCTAGGCAAGCCTCCTTGTATATACCCTGTGGCACCTGGGACAGCTGGGTGTCCTGGGAGGGAGGCACCTGTGAGGAGGGCAAACAGGGAGAATGCGACCACTGAAGAGCACGCCTCTGGGGGACACAGTCCAGGCTCTGGAGCCGGCCCCCAAAGTCCCTTCCCACCCCACTGGGCACTTCTCATCCTTGGGTCTAGCACCTCTTGCCTCTGACCCTCTGTGCAGCTGATGGCAAACGACCAGCACTCCCCACATCTGCTCCCGCCTCTGGGCCTTTGTACCTGCTATTCCCCCTGCCTAGAAAATCATTCTTCTGCTATCTCCCGCTTTTCTTCCCAGGAGTGGCTGAAGTCCTGCATCCTCTTGGGCAGGCAGCCAGGGCCTGGGAGAGTGGAGGAAAGTACCCACAGAAGGGGCAGGGTAACCCCACAGAGGGCCAGCACCCAGGGGGGCCCCTGTACAAACAGCTGCTCTGTCCCCAGGACACACCTCACTCACAGGTTCTGAAACAGGCTTGTAGGGATAGGGACGCCCCCACGGAGCTCCTTATGAGTCATCTAAGAGATGTGGCTTCTGCCGGGCATGCTAGCCTTCAAGGCCAATCCCTGTCCATTTGTATCAGGGCCTCTAGCTGGCAGGGGCCTTGGGCTGGGCTTGCTGAATGAATGAATGCAGGAGCCCAGCCTGCAGGCCAGCCTACCACCTGACCACCATGCAGATCCTAAGAAGTAATGAGGTAGATGGAAAACAAAACCCCCCAAACCAAAGACTGGCACATTGTTACAGGCTCTTGGGCCCTCACCGGTTCTTGCAGGGCCCATATGCCTTTGTAAGAGATGGCACAAGGTCACATTCAGGGACAGGTGACCTTTGGGCCTGCAACAAAACTCCAGACCCGGAATGCACCCTCCCCTCTGAGCCCACAGGCTCAGCCTAAGGCCCCTCTGCCTCAGGACCTTTGCATACCTCACTCCTCTGCCTGGGAGGGCTTCCACCACCCCTAACTCTTCAAGGTCAGGTCCTCCCTGATCTACAGGCCCAATCAGGTCCCCTCCCCGAGACCACCTGGCCTGTCTGTGTAGACTCAGGGTCACTTCCCATTCCCTTACTCTGTGGCACTCCCCCTTAGGTGTGACTTCTTGACTCTGGCATTGGGTACTTGGCATCGGTTGCCCCTGAAGGACCCTGTTCTGGCTGGAACTGGGGCTGCTCTGTTTACTGTCAGTGCTCAGTAAATATGTGTTGAGGGCAAAATGCATTCAGAGATACTGGGGGGTGGGGTGGGAGCAGGGAAGGCTGTGGGGGGCTGCCTGGGGAGAGGAAGGCCAAGAGGGGCCGAGGGCAGGGAGGTGGTAACTCTGAGCTATAGGCTAGCACTGGGGAAACACAACTTGGAGTTAACAATACAGAAATGCCTCAGGGAGCAGCTCTCCATTGTGGAGCACTCAAACAGGGGACCCTGAGAGGGTTCTCTGAGAGAACAGGGACTCTGAGAGGCCTGTGGCACGAGGATATGATAGGATGGGGATGACCACTACTTCCCGGACCTTCCTAGTGCCAGGCAGCAGGCTGGGGACCTCATGCAACACCTAGCCACCACCAGGGTGGGCGGAACATCCCTGCCTCTAGTCGAGGCCTGCAGGCTCGCTATGCAGCTGGGAACGGTGGCTGGGAGGCGACCCCAGGTCTCACACTGGGGCCTGCCCGTGGCCACTCTGCTACCGCAGCCGGTGTCACCCAAGCCAGCCGAGGGCTGGGAGGGCCTTCGGCAAGACCCAGCAGGGGGCATGGAGACCTCCCTGACTCGCCGTCTGGACATGACTCGGCAACTCACCACGTGCTCCACGGAGGCCCCTTTCCGAAGAATGATGGCATCTGTGAAGTCTGGCCTCTCTGTGAAAGTAGAGATTCGAGGGGGGGGACAGGGAGGCAACCACAGTTATGGCCCCAAGCTGCTCTGTGGTTGCCTTCCATCAGGGGACATAGACCCTTCCAGCCCCCAGTTTTGGTTTAACCTTTCCCTCACCATTTGGCACACCTTCCCTACGCCTTGTGTGGCGTTCTGCAACCTTGACTTTAACACAGGAAATCAGCATAAATCCACATCCAGGACTCAGGTGGCCTGCAACCCCATCAGACACAAGGGCCCTAACTAAGTCCAGCCACAGGGAGCATCTGGACAGCACTGGCAAGACATGACAGCTGCTGGCGACCAGTCAGGGGCAGCCGCAGCTCCTTCCTTGCTGACAAGGTCAAGGCCACACAAACTGCCAGAACTCAGCTGTAAGGTCACAGGGTGTGAGAGGTGGGGGCGGGGGGACATGGTGAAGGCTCCCCTGTATTCACATGCCTCAAGTCCTGACCGAGTGGAGGCTGGGGGGTGGGTGATCACGTAGCCTATAGGGAACCACAGGCCGGCCTCTAGCCCCAAAAAGCAGTATTCTTTACTGTAAAGGCTCAGCCACGGTCTCTAGCAGCCCGGGGCAGAGGGCAGTGTCAGCTCTGAGATGAGAGAAAGGCTTCGATCTGTACAAGACCAGCTGAGTCAGGGGCACTGGGCAGAGCCTGGCAGCCCCATCGGGAGTGGGATTCAGCCCGTCTCCTGGGCTACCCGCCCCCGAACTCACGTCCTCTCTTCTTGGTGTAGATGCAGGTCAGGGCCAGGTACTCCCAAAGCATCTCGAGCAAGTAGTCCAGGTTCAGCTTCATGCCGCAGCTGCCAGGAAGGAATGCGGCCGGTCAGAGCAGCCCCCGCAGGCTCAGAGACCGGGGCTCCCTGCTTTCTCACTCGGGCAGGGGACAACCTGCACCGAGGTCAGTGCAGCCCATCCGGCACCGATGGGAACCAAGCCTGCAGATCTGACGGCAGCTTGACACTTCAGCTGTCAGCGCCTCTGGTCACAGCCACGGTCATGCCCAGGAGACGGTCAGCCGTCTCTCCTGGGGGCCTCCGCGGCACTCTGTGGAGAGTACATGGCAGCCCTAAGGGATGCAGGGCACCTGGAGGGGGGCCTCCCTCCTGACAGCTGCTGGGAGACTGGTGGCCACAGGGCCGCCCGGTAGGGATTTCAGTGATGGGGCAGCCCCTGGCTTGATTGTTTGCAGAGGCATGACCTTGAGCGTGACATGTTGTAAACACAGTAGGTGAAGGTGTGGTGTGGAGGTGACCTCACGCCTTGAGGATCAACATGTCCTCAGCAGCCCCTGAAGGGAGCCTGGGACATAGCAGGAGAGGAACTGAGCTGTCCTTCTCTCTGCTGCCCTTGGCAGTAGCTGGCAATGCCCAGGAGATGGTCCAGGACCCTTACCCATCATTTGTACCAGTCACCCCACTCAGTCACTCAGCATCCTGCTCCCTGTAAGCCAAGCCTCCCTGTGAGGCTAGAGAGCCTTGTCTGAGCTGGGCAGCCGGCAGAGCAGAGCCCCCAAGCCGGGCTGCCCCAGAGGAGGGAACTGCAGGGACAGTGAAGAGTGAACAAACAGGCCTCAGCCAAGGTGCAGGCGGCACCCCAGGACCCCCAACTCCAAGCAGGGCTGGGGGCCACAGCCAGGATGGCCCCACACACCCAAGGACTTCAGTTCCCTTTACCCTGCAGCCTGCTGCTGCTGGAAGCCCCATCTTCCAGAGATCGGGAGGAGCTGGCTCACACCCATGGGTTTTCTGAGGCCTGCTGTTGACTACTAGGCTCTGAAGCCTCTCAGTGAGTATTAACCTTCTACCTTGGTGGCATTATTTCCCTTCTGTTTCTTAGCCATTATTTCCACCCCACATCACCCACTCTGCCCAGGCCCATCCAGGGTAGGACCAGGTTAAAGCCGTTACTAAGATGAGTCTCCTCTGCCCTGGGCACATGTGGGGGGCTTGCCTGGCCAAGGTGCCCGGGAGGCCTGACCAGCTCACATACACGAAGTACTTGGGGCAGCCGAGTGCTCACCTGATGACCACACTGTTGGGCTTCCGGGCCAGGCGGTCCACTTCTTCCATCGAGATCTGGTCAATCTTGTTATAAACCTGGGATTGAGACCAGGGAGGTAGGTGTTAGGGAAGGAAAGGAACAAAAAGTGCAGGAAATGGGTCCCCAAATGCCTTGGCTCAGCCCACAGTTCCTCCCTCTGCAGGCCGCAGCAACACAGGGGCAGGGAGGCCAACACCAGTGTCCTCCCTTCCCTGCTGCCTCGAGGATGGGGAAAGGCTGCTGTCCATGCCCAGAAGGGAGGGCTGGACTAGAGCCTGGGTGCCAAGCTAGATAGTCTGCAGGCCTCACGCAGCCCCAAGGGGGAGGGGGATGGGCAGAGCAACTCCAGGCCCCTCCCGCTCCTCTGGGACGCCTGCCTCCCATGGGGGTCAGCCCTCCCGCACATACACCGGGGGGGCCGGCTCCACTTACATACAAGCACGGCATGTACACCCGGTTGCCCACGATCACGTCAATGAACTCATCTGGGGAGCAGTCTTCTCGGAAGAGCACCTCCGCGTTGAAGATCTCTGAGGGGCTCGGGTTAAAGGCCACCAGTGCACCAGCAGCCCCCCAGGTCCCCGCATCGGAGGGGCCCAAACGGCCAGGCAAGCAACACAGTGCCAAAAGGGACCTTGGAGCTCATCTGCCTTGGAGGTTTTACAAGACAGTCAAGTGTGGGGAGCGCCCTCATTTTTTCAACAGAAACCAGAACATGTAAAGTTTAGTCAGTGGCTTCGCTCTTCACCACCAGGCGAGAAGAAAAACGCACTTGCCAGAATGCTCAGCAGCACCCCAGGCTTCAAGGCCACGAGCGTTGTCTGCAAGCACCGGTCTAACCCACCTGCCCCCATGCAGTGCTCTCCTCTGGAGGCCGCCCTGCCTCTGCTTACATACCTGCAGTGACAGAGGCCTCACCACCTTGCAAACAGCCTGTCCTATGGGGAGTTCTCCTTGTGCTGAGCTTCTCTGCCTCTGGGGCTCTGCCCTGTCCTCCAGGGTCCTCTAGACACTCACATAGCCCCTGGCTCTCCCTGAGGCTTAACCAGGCTATCCTCAGGGGCTGTTTCCCTCACTATGTCACCTTCCTTCCAGATGTGACTGGCCACCAGTCCCAGAACCCGCAGGGAGTCAGGAAGGCACTACTGAGTGCACGGCCATGGCCCGGCCAGCCTGCACCTTGGGGAGCATGGAGGCGAAGGGGACAGGAAGTGCCCTGTGTCACTGGGCTGCAGCCTTCCTGGCAGCTGCTCGGATGGCTCTGGGGTGGCTTGGGGTGTGGTGTGTCAGCATCCTGAGCCACAAGGCGCCTGTCTCCCACTGCCCCCCCCTCCCCAATGCTGCTTTGGGAAAGGATACTGTACTCGTGCAGGATCAGCTGCACCAGCTTTTCCGAGCACTGGGTCAGTGTGACTGTTGAGTTGAAGGAGATGCCGCCGCCTTTCTTGGGCTGGAGAAGAGAAGGGGGAGCTGCTCACTGAGGGGCAGCTGCAGTCATCCCCATCCCTCCCGAGCCTGGCCTCCAGGTGAGAGGGGCCTCACCTTAAAGTAGATGTTGGGCCTGTGCTTGTTGAGGCGGATCCCCACAGACTCCAGTTCCTTTTCCAGCAGAGACCTGGTGGAGCCGCAGCAAGCCTTCACCAGTGCCCGGGGCAGGCCGGGCAGCTTCCGTGCTACACCGGAAGCCTCTGCCCACCCGGAGGGAGACCAGTGCCCTCTCACCCCCCATGAGGAACCCGGCAAGCCAAGGCTGCTAAGGGGGAGCCTCTGGCCCTTCTGTCCCGCTGGAGGGGAGACTAGCTGGTCTGTGACTGGCAGGCAGAGGGAGGCCTGGTGTGCCCCTCGGCCAGCAGGTTAGGGCATGAACAAAGCTTCTGGAGCTTGGGGCCAGGCTCCTCATGCGTCTAGGCAGCAATTGAGGCACCTCAGTCTTGGCAGGTGGGGGCCAGAGCCAGGACGGCCTGTGCCGGCGAGGGGCCAGTGGCAGAGGCTTCTGCCAGCACAGCACAGCCCTTAGTCTCCAGATGTTTATGTGCCAAATGCAAGCCTCTGCGAGAGGACGCTCCAGGCGGACCGCTGCGTTTAGCCTGTGGACAGGCCTGCGGCTGCTCCCACATAGGAGAGGCCCAAGCACCCCCTGGGCCACCTGTCATGAGTTCAGGGACACAGCAGCTGGGCCACAGCATCCCATGAGCCTGCCCAGGGCCGTCCCCAGATGTATCAGCCCGCCCCCCGCACCAGCCTGCAGACCTCTGCACTTCTCCCTTGGTGGCGTCCAGCATCATGATGACAACGTCTGCCGTCCGCGCCACAGCTATCACCTGCCGGCCGCGGCCTTTCCCTGGACGAGTGGGAGAGACGTGGTGACACGGTGACAGAGGCACACTACGTGTGACCTGCACCCAGCCCATGGGGCCCCAGACTCTTTACAGCTCCTCCCTAGTCTCTGCCATGTGCCGGCCCTGGGCTGGGATCTCCTGGGCCCCGTTCTTCATTCCACGTGCTGTCTTACTGCCAGAGGCTTGTTGTAGAGAGAAGGCAATGTGACACTGCCACCCCCTGGGAAGTAACATTCTCCCCCTGCCCCTACCGTGCATCAGGCCTCCTGTCAACTGCTTCATGAACATTTCCTCACTTAGTCCTCGAAACTATCGTGTATTGGCAGTGTTATCACACCCATTTCACAGAGAAGAAAACTGAGACCTCATTTAGAGATACTCGAGCACTTGCCCAAGATCACAAAGCTAGTGTGGTATGAGGATTTCAACACATCTGCCCTTTCTGGAAACGGGCACTATGACCCAGCCCCACTCTGAGAGCTGCAGAGGGGATCACACGAGATGCCACAGGAAGAGATGCTGTGGGGACTGCCACTTTATAAGGATCAGACCCTGTGGCTGCGAGGCCACCACAGAAGCCAGGCACCTTGTCAAGGTCACTGCACTAGGATCTAGGTATTACAGATTTCAGCCATGACTGGCTTCTTCCCTGAGAAAGAGGGGCTTGGGCCCAGTGACATTCATGGGCCAGCTGCCTTCTGACTCTATCTGCACACTGCCTCCCCACTGTGGCCAGAGCACCCCCAAGCCCCATGATGTTAGAAGGGACAGCAGGTTCCTGAGGGACCATTGCCACTCCCCGTGCCCCAATGCAAGCAGGCAGGACTTTGCCCTGATGAGGACAGTGGGGTACGGGAGGGTGCACGGCAGAGACAGCAAATGGACCCCCAGGGAGGAGGCCCTGCTGCCCAGCCATGTGGGGGCTGCAGACCCAGACAGGTGGGTGCCAACCCCAGCTCTGCCCCTGAGTGGCATGCCCTTTCAGTTCAGGGCAGACCCTTTATCTGTCATCCCTGACGCTCCTCCCAGCTACGAAAAGGAAATGATGACAACAAGTCATAGGGCCAGCTGAGGACCGGGACGGCAGCCAGCACACAGCCCGTCACTTGCCGGATAACCGTCAGCTGGTTCCCATCTCTGCGAAGCTGAGGGCCACCCCCCGCCACCAGAAGCCACGGGCATGTTCCCATCTCAGAACACAGAACCAAAACGACAAAGGACGGGGCTTCAGGACGAGGAGCACAACTGACAGGTGTCCACTCCTTGTAGGGGTCCCTGCAGGGCCTCGCTGGAGCCCGTGGAGTGTAAGAGCGAATTCAAACCTATCAGGTGAGCTACGCGACCTTGGGAAAATCACTTCACCCCATGGGGCCTCAGTTTCCTCGGCTTTAAGATGGGGCCAGCCAGGACCGTATGAGGCCAGAGTGGTGTGAGTGGCTGCAAGCCTCCCCCGACCCATCTGGCCCCGCAGCCATGTCCGATTTTAACAGTGAGACCATGACACCCGACACGCTCTGGAAGAGGGCGGGCTGGGGGGCCAAGATCCACCCTGTCTCCCCCAAGCCTATCCCCATCTCCTACCTTGTGCTGCGCCCTCAATGATCCCGGGAAGGTCCAGGAGCTGGATATTGGCTCCTTTATACTAGATTGGGGAAGAGAAGAAGGTCAGGGGAGGAGTCCCTGCAGGAAGGCCTTGCCTGACCCCAGGACCCCGGCCTTGTCACCGCCCCAGTCCGACACAGACGCTATCGCACGAGCTGAAGAGCCACTGGGGAGGGGCTCTCCAGTGACAGTAAGAGCAATGCACAGAAATGTCCCTATACTGCAGAGACTCCAGGCCCTGGGACCCCAGCGGCCCCAGACTCTAAAGCTTCACGGGAGCCAGAGGGATCCGGCCAGCCAGGAACAAGGGACCCAAGCTGGGGCGGTGTGGAATGTGGAGCACGACGGGTACCAGCGAGAGGTGCCAGTGCCTGAGGGCAAGGCAGCTCGGTTCAGAGTCTTCCCCCTCCCCATGGACAACCCCCCTGCCCCATGACACCCATCTACACCACCACAAACCCAAGCACACACCCTTCTCCCTTCCGGAACCAAGCACACCCCAACTTACTTCGATGACCCCAGGGATGCACGTCAGGGTGGTGAATTCATAGGACGCGGCTTCGCTGGCTGTGGAGGTCATTAGACTCAAGAAGGTAGACTAGGAGGAAAAGGAGGTCGTTGTAGTGAGAAGTCTTGTCCCAGCCTCCTGGGAGGATCCCCACGGGCTGGGCACCTGCTGGATGTAGGCAGCACAGACTCCCTCCTCAGCCTCAGTGTGGGGACAACAAACAGCTGGAAATGTCACCTCTGGCCCTGCCCAAGGCAGGTGGGGCACCAGAGGGCACCCCCTTCTTTGGAGGCCTGTCTCACGTGGCCAGAGGGAACCGGTTCCTAAATCGGGGTCCCCTGCTTAGCTCCACAAAACCCTCCAGCCCCTTCTAGGCCTGAGAGAGCTTCAAGCAGGCAACGGCCCCTAGCACTCAGAGCGGCTGCTCACCCAGGGAGGGGTGAGATGTGCAAGGGGACGGATGTGGTCTGAGACAGAGCCAGATGGCAGGAAAAGGTGTTGCCTGGCAGGAAGGGGTGAGCTGGGAAGGGTCTGGATGGGAATGCTTGTGCCACGGTTGTGGGACTAGAGCCGTGGCGTGGCTGGGAGTTAAGAGAGACTGGGCTCAGGGTGCCTGGGTGGCTCGGTGGGTTAAAGCCTCTGCCTTTGGCTCAGGTCAGCTCAGGCCATGATCCCAGGGTCCTGGGATCGAGCCCCGCATCGGGCTCTCTGCTCCTCGGAGAGCCTGCTTCCTCCTCTCTCCCTGCCTGCCTCTCTGCCTACTTGTGATCTGTATCTGTCAAATAAATAAATAAAATATTTTAAAAAAAATTAAAAAGAGAGACTGGGCTCCCCCCGGGCAAGAAACTTCTTCCTCTGAGCTTCTGAGTCCTCCGTATGCATGCTGGCCATCTGCTCAGTCCCCACCTTGGGGGGCTGTGTGGGGTGAAAGGAGATGATAAGGCCCACGGTACACCGAGCCCAGAGTGTGGTGTGGCCAGAGCAATGGGTGCAGTGGGCCAGAGGGCCAGCAAAGCAGTGGGCAGAGCCAGAAGAGGAGGAAACCCAGCCCGGGCCCCCTAGTCAGCAGGGCACCAGGAACAGAGAGCCCAAGACATAGCTGTGACTGAGCCACATGGATCCTGCCTCTCAGGCAACCAGGAAGGCTGGGGGCACATCTCACTCATATACCCTCACACCTTGAAGGAAACACTGGCCTCAAATCCAGAAACTCTCCATCCTGGGGGCCTCTTAGACATCTAAGGACAGATAAAAACCTGGTGGGGCAGATGAGTATGGGTAAGTGGGGCGACCCTGAGAGCAAGGGCTGCTGAGACACTGAGTGACCGTTGCTGGAGGCCAACAGGAGGGCACTCTGACCCTGTCTGGCCTCTGCGGGGGGAAGGCCTGGGCCCTCCCCTGGTGGGAGAGCCCCAGTCCCCAGCAGGGTCGTAGGATCTGGACGCAGGGCCAGACCCTCAAGGGCACATAGCCCTTGGTAAACGAAGCTCTTCCCCCAGCCTGGGCTTGGAAAAGAAGTCCTTGGCAGGCTGGAAGTAAAACCAAGACCAGGTGAAAACTGATGGGAGTCCATCACAACACCCCAAGAATTAGAGCTTAAAAACAGTTACCGGTCACCCTGCGGGACAGCTCTGACCCCAACATCTTGCTGGTCATTTAAAGGCAGCACATACGCACTTGTCCTGCCTTCCCAGGAACTTTTTTAGGCAAACCAAAGAGCTGACCCCGATGAGAGAAAGCGCTACTCCCTAGAGGAACATCAGCTAATTAGCGAGGAAGGAGGAAGACAACTGGAAAATTGACATTTTACCACAGCTAACAAACCTCCTAGGCAAGGACAATTCACTGGTGTCAAGGTCACTAAGGGGACGCGGACAGGGACTGACTTCCGCACGTCACTGCAGCAGCATCTTGCAGCGGACTTTCCAGTTACCTGACTTGAGGGGACACTGACGCAACCACACAGAAGGGACACAGGGCATCCCTCCCCCTAAGCCATTCTAGAAACACAACCAGCAGTCAGGGGTTTTTCTTTGGCATGGTACAAAATGAGGTCCGCCCCATCTCCTATGTGGAACCTGGCCACAAGTCCCAGGGTCGCCCCCTGATCTCGGCTCCCAGGAAATACAAGAGACAGACAAACCAGCTAAAGCACACCACGGCGAAGCAAGCGGACACCTCCCAAGCGCGGACTCTGTGCAGGGCCACTGTCTGGTCTCTTTAGAGCTCGGTTCTTGGCAAAAGACTGTTCCAGAGTAGAGCAGGCAGACGCATGACACCTACTGGGGCCACATGCGGTCCTGGAATGGACCTTGGTTGGGACAGAGCAGCCTCAAAGGTCATTTGGGGGTGAGTGTTGAAATCAGAGTGCGGTCCCGGTGTTAGAGCATTCCTAAATTACTGTTCGTTTTGTTTGGTGTGATAGCTCATGGCTACGTGGAAAATATCCTTATTCTTTAGGGACACAAGCTTAAATATTTTGGGGTGAAAGGTCAGGAGGCATGCTGTCTGTACTTTATTCTCAAATGGGTCAGTGGAAACAGAAAGAAAACCGCAAGCGCCCGCACAGACACAAATCCAAAGGGACAAGGCAATATGGCGAAATGGACGGATTCAGAGAGTGGGTGCGTTGTACTCTCCTTTAACCTCTTCCACGTGTTTGGAAATTTCTAGTACACGGAAGAAAAATGAGAACGGGCCAAAGAGACAGAGAGGGATCTGGAAACCCCACCAGGACTGGCGGTCCCAGCTCTCCCGAGGGCCCCCCGCGCCACGCAGAGGGGACATCAGCTCCTTCTGAGCCACAGTAGCAGGAGGCCCCTGCGCTGCTCCGTGTCTAGCTTCTGTCCAGTTGAGGGGTCATAAGCATCCCGACACTACTACAGGGATCTGAGCCCAGGTCGGGAAGCTGCGTGTCAGACAGCACACTCGGGTTTGATGCTGAGCATTGCAAGGCGTCGGCTGGGGGAACAGCCAGCGGCCCGGAGTAGGGGCAGCCACGGAGGGCAGTGGCTCATGTCCAGCGCCTGCCGTCACTTCCGCCTCCAGCAACGTTCTCCTTCTCGTCCCACCTGGCTTGGATGGTAACCAAAAGGATGTGATGTCCTGAGCCCACACAGATGGAGGACAAGGGGGCAGTGCACCCAGCACCCGCCCACCACCAGTACTGATGATAAAGTCCACCTGGGACAGGGGAGCTCCCGAAGAGTAAGAGGCACCTACGAACCCCCAGGAAGGAAGCCTGCAGACCTCGACACCATGTCTGATTTTCCTCTACCCTGTCCGTGGCCCAGCCCACAGCCCCACACTGACACAGCTCCCCATGTGGGCGTCTGTGAGCGGGTGTTTGGAGACATTCTCAACTGTCCCCACCTGGATCAGCACTGCGTCGGAGGGTAAACTGCAACACTGATATGTTTTTAAAACCCACAACCAGGGGGCGCCTGGGTGGCTCGGTGGGTTAAAGCCTCTGCCTTCGGCTGGGGTCGTGATCCCAGGGTCCTGGGATCGAGCCCCACATTGGGCTCTCTGCTCGGCAGGGGGCCTGCTTCCTCCTCTTTCTCTGCCTGCCTCTCTGCCTACTTGTGATCTCTGTCTGCCAAATAAATAAATTAAACAAAAAAAAACCAAACCCACAACCAGGGTGCCTGGGTGGCTCAGTGGGTTAAAGCCTCTGCCTTCAGCTCAGGTCATGATCCCAGGGTCCTGGGATGGAGCCCCGCATCGGGCTCTCTGCTCAGCAGGGAGCCTGCTTCCTCCTCCCCTTCTCTGCCTGCCTCTCTGCCTACTTGTGATCTCTGTCTGTCAAGTAAATAAATAAAATCTTAAAAACAAAACAGAACAAAACCCACAACCTCGAGCCCCTGGGCAGCCTTGGAGGAACGTGTCCTCCAGAGACACCAGCTCTAGGACGTGATTGGTGTGGGAGGGAAGGAGCGGACTGTGAGGATGCTCTGGGCACAGTGGGGGCTTCCGGGCAGCCATTACGGAGTGAGGGAACTCTACTGCAGGAATGGGACAGACAGCCACAGAGAAGTGGACATGCCAGCAGCCAGTACAGCTACAATCCCATTTTGTGTGTGTGTGTGTGTGTACAGAGGGCAGACCAATTCCCACCTCCTGTGATATACACACCCATGATCCAGGCAGAGGGGAAAATAAAACCAAATCCATACAAGGCATAGCTACCCCGCTCAGCCGGCAACAAGCACTCAAGTGATGGTAGCTGTTAGCGGCTTCCCCTCGTGCATGGCCCAGAGGCACGGGCTTAATACGTTTTGGCTGAATTGGTTTAAAAGCTGCTCCACCAGCACCTGTCCAAGCCACCTGGTCATCGTTCCCTCAGCCTGCATCTGCGCGGCCTCTTCACTGGACAGAACTATCTCGTTTGCTCCCGCATCACCAGGGCCCGGACCAGTGTCTGGCCCAGGGTGCGCACTCAGTAAACGTTTGTTACGTGGCGGATGGGTCGGAGACTGAGTGGAAACACTCCTTCCAGAAACAGGCAACGATGGTTGCCGTGGCAGGATGATAAACGGGTGGGACCGGATCCCGGGAGACGCTGGGTCTTCTCAGTCCCTGGAGCTAATTCAGAAAGGCAGCGAGAGAAGGCGCTGGACAGTCGTGTCTGGAAGACAATCTGCTTCCTCCCCAAGGCCCACGCTGACCATCACTGACCTTACCCACAGAGGGAAATCCAATCAGCGCCACTCGGGCGTCACCCGACTTCATGACATCGAAACCCTCTCCTTTGGATGAGGCCGATTTGGATGGTTCCAGAAGCTGAGCCCGATACTTGGCGAGTTTTGCTTTCAGCAGACCCAGGTGATACTCGGTGGCTGAAGGACGTAAAGCAAAACAGAAGGTAAGTATCCAGGGTCTCCAATCCCCATGGGTCAGGTGCACCCCCACATATAGCCAAATGCTGGCTGGAAACATCAAGAACCAGATTGGGGAAGAAAACATCCTCTGCTTAGGTCCACTTAGCCTCTCACTTCATTTAGGATAGAAGCTAGTCTCCTTATTGAGACCACAGGACTCCAAGTCAGTTGTTCTCAACCGGGGCAGCAGCACTCCCTGGGGGGAGTCCGGGGGAGGGGATGTTTTCTGTTGTCGGTGTGATGGCGAAGTCCCCATCAGCATTCATCAGGCAGGGACCAGGGAAGCCCGCAGCCCTACAAAGTGTGAGTCAGTCTGGCACAGCCATCAATTGTCCCATGTTTCCACTTTTCATAGCCCTAAGACATCTGCAGAGGGAAAACCTGGGGCCTAGAGCCTTCTGTTTCACACAGCAACACAGGACTTTTTTTTTTTTTTACAGTGTCAATAAACACTGAAATTTCCAGGAATACGACTTCTGTGCATGTTAAGTAAAGACTCTAGCATGTGTTGTTGAATACTTTACCTGGAGGTGCTCATCATCTGGGGATCCCAGGCCTCTTATAGGGTGCCTGAGTCACCAGCACAACACACTGAGCACTGGGCTGCGTCGAAGCCAGCACATGCCCTGTGATGCCGCCCAGAGGTGCGAACACCTCACACCTTCATTGTAACATCGCCATGCCCCAACATGTAAATATTGAAATCAACACTAAATTATGCCTTCCTTTTTCTCCTCCTTTGTATTATGATTTGGGCATTACACACTGATTTTTCTCAAATTCTGAGCATACAAAAGTTACAGTATCCAAGGGGAGCTGCATTTCCTAATGGTAAAGGAGGTGTTACCAAATCCTCACTACAAGAGTGGACTGGGGCTAGGTAATGTGGTCCCTCACTACTTCTCCAACACCTCCTTCTGCTCTCTTTTATGTACTGCGTTCCAGCCACAGTGGCTTTCTTGTTTCTTTAGGACAAGCTGACACTATTTGTGCCCCAGGACCTTTGCATTTGCTATTCCTTCCATTGCAACCTTATCTTCCCAGGGCTGGCTCCTTCTTAACACTAGAGGCTCAGCTTAAATGGCATCACTTTGGGGTGCCTGGGTGGCTCAGTGGGTTGAAGCCTCTGCCTTCGGCTCGGGTCATGATCTCAGGGTCCTGGGATCGAGCCCCGCATCGGGCTCTCTGCTCAGCGGGGAGCCTGCTTCCTCTTCTCTTTGCCTGCCTCTCTGCCTACTTGTGATCTCTGTCTGTCAGATAAATAAATAAATAAATATTTTTTAAGAAAATTAAATAAATGGCATCTCTTCAAAAAGGCCTCCCCTCCCCAGCCAGAGGGGGCAGTGAGCAATGTCACACCCACCCTGCCATTCCTGGCCACATAACTTTGGAAAAGTTACTTAATCTTCTCGTGTATCAGTGTCTCAATCTGCAAAGCAGGATGTTATCAGGAGAAACCACACCACTGGACTTTTGTTAAGCCTTAGAGAAAGTGCTAAGAACAATGACTAGCACACATAAGCACCCCATAATCACTGATTGTCATTATGATCTACGGTAACCCCCGCCCTTCCTCTGGCTCCTCTTGGCTTCATGATTGTGTTGTCTTCATGGCTCTGATCACTATTCGATACTTTCCTTGTTTTTTTACTTCCCTCACTCATATGGGGCAGGATCTCAGCTTCTGGTGGCACAGGGCACGTACTCAGGAAATGTCTAATAAGTGAAGGAGTGAATTGGTGGCGGTGAGAAGTGGTCAAGAATGGGCTCCACAAGCGTCAGGTTCATCTGATCCTTCTTGTCATCCCAGCTCATAAGATTCTGAGCCCCTCTTAAAGGAAGGGCTAGGTCTTAACCCTTAAATCATCTTTACATCCCCTTCCCCACTGCCAAAGCCTCCCTGTTACTCTCCTGATCCTTGTAGAGGCTACTCCACAGGGCAGCCAGTGGGAACTTTTATTTTATATTTTTTTAACGATTTTATTTATTCATTTGACAGACAGAGATCACAAGTAGGCAGAGAGGCAAGCAGAGAGAGAGAGGAAGGGAAGCAGGCTCCCCGCCGAGCAGAGATCCTGATTCGGGGCTTGATCCCAGGACCCCGGGATCTCGACCTGAGCCGAAGGCAGAGGCCCTAACCCACTGAGCCACCCAGGCGCCCCCAGTGGGAACTTTTAAAACAGAAATCAGGGGACGCCTGGATGGCTCAGTCCGTTGAGCATCTGCCTTTGGCTCAAGACATGATCCCAGGGTCATAGGATCGAGTCCTGCATCGGGCTCCCTCCTCGGCGGGCAGTCTGCTTCTCCCTCTCCCCTGCTTGTGCACTCTCTCTCTCTCTCTTAAATAAATAAATAAATAAATAAATAAATAAAACCTAAAGGGGACTATGTCTCTCCCCTGCTTACACCCTCCACTAGCTCCCGCTGCCTGAAAAACAACTGCCACCTTCCCGTGACATACAGGGCCCTACATGATTGGCCCTTTCCTTTCTCATCACTGCACTCCAGCCCCAGACCTTCAGATCCCTGACCAAGCCAAGTCTGTTCCTGCCTCAGTGATGTTCATTCCTCTGCCAGGAACAGTCTTGCCCCCAGTCTTTGCATGGCTGGTTCCTTCTATGGTCTCAGCTCAGATGTCCCCACCTCATGGAGGTCTTCTCTGATCATTCTACCTTAGTAGGCCCAGCTCCCATGCCCCACACTCTTGCTCTACCGGCCTCCTTTGTCATCACAGCATTTATGGTTGGCTGAAATGTTCTTATTTGGTTATTCATTTAAAGACTATCCACTGGAAGGTCAGCTCCAGGAGGGCAAGGATGTGCCTGCTGTGTTCAAGCCTAGCACATAGTAAGGGCCTGGGAAAGATTTACATAATGAATGAAGTCCCCCAATTTCTCAGCCTCTAGAACTACACATAGCCAGGGAAGGACAGACACTGACACTAGCTACCTAATATTCCCCACTTCCTGCCTCCACAACCCCACAGCAGGACTGCTTGGGCACCGGGCCTCACCCACTCTGGCCAATCCCATCCCCCATTATTCCAGACCCTCCTTCTGATCTAGATTGTTCTAGATCTAGAACTGCCCCAGGAACACACCATGTTCATCCGGACTGCCATGCAGTGCCCCTCACTGGAGGGTACCCTCCCCTTTACCAGTTCAAATCCCACCACCTCTGGGAAGCCTTCCTGGGTGTCATCGTTTGTTTCTCCCCACTGCTCTTCTCCTGCAATCGCCTCCAGCCCTTACAACCTGAACTCCACATTTGATCCTTTATTATGTGCTATGGATGTTAAGGGGTTACTTGAAATACGTAGTGCTTACCATGTGCCTAGTACTTTGCATACACTATCTAGTTTAATTGAGCTGTGAGCTAAGATGAGACGGGGTTATGATCCCCATTTGCAGATGAGGACACTGAGGCTCAAAGAGGCGAAGTGACTTTCCAAGCTTTCACAGCAGGTACGGGTGGCGCTGGAGTTCAAACCCAGGTCCGCCAGGCTCGAGTCTTGATGGTCTCTGTTCCCGAGACGCTGGGTGAGGCTGTACCCGTGAAAGGTCTCCTCCTGGGCTTTCCAGCACAAAAGGGGAGAGCATCGACTCCCCTGGCTCAGCCGCCAGGAGACCCGGGTTTGAAGCCCGACCATGCCTCTCTCTCTCTCTGGGTCAGACGCTGGCTGCGGGCTGCGATTTCTCTACCCGGTCGCCTGCTCTGGCACCGAGCCGATCTCACAGCGATCGTCTGCAATCAGACCAGCGCGCTGGGACCCGGATCCCGCCTGGTCCTGCCTGCCTCGGGTGCGCTGGGAGACCTGGTCACGTCTCTGGCACTTCTCTGCTGCCTTCGAGCCCGCTTCAGCTCTATCGCTGGAGTTGTTCCCCCATTTTACAGACAGGAAAACTGAGGCGGGCAGAAAGGAAGGCCCCGCCAGGCCGGCCCTCACCCTTGTTCTTCTGCGTCCGAGCGATCTCCTTCTCGATCTCGGAGATCTTCTCCAGGATCCCCATGGTGGCAGCTGAAACCGGCGCACCGACACACACCGCAGCGGAACCGGGAATTCCGCCCTCTCGGCAGCGACAGACCTGCGTGCGCCCGGAAGCCCACGGAGAACAGCGTCCTCGTGCGCCCGGCGCTCCGGGATTCAGAGTCCGGACGGACGACGTCGAGCGGAGTGCCAGACACTATTGGTTCCGCCCGCTGCGCCAGCGGGGCTGGGGACCCGCGATGGGCCGGGGCGGGGCCGAGACGGGCTTGGGCGGGGCCAGTACGGCCCGCGGCGGGGCGGGGCCATGCTGTTCGCGGCCAGGGCTGTGATGGGCATGAGCAGAGCTAAGGAGACCGAGAAGTAATTTGGGGTGATGAACCTTGAACTTAAGGTTCCAAGCACAGCTGACTCCGCTGGTGTCAAGAAGCGCCGAGTTGAAAGCCAGGTGGCTCTCATTTTGTGTAGAGGTTGACAGCGGATCCCCATCACCCCATAAACGAAGTGTTCCAACTTTGCCTTACCCGCTGCCATCATGCCTCCCAAGATAATGATGCATCATAAAGTAGACAGCATCTCCTACTGGAATTCTTGCCAAAAAATGCTGTATCTGAGTTTAGACACGAGGAAACATCAGACAAATCTAGAAAGTGGAACATTTTGTAAGTGGCCTGAGCTCTTCACCATTGCCGATGATGGGAAAGTGCTTTGGGAGGTGCTTTGGACAGTGGGACCGTTCTAGATAAAAAGATATTAAATATAATGTGTAGACTTCGCCTAGAATCTGGTGACATTTTAAAAGCAGCTATAAAAAGACATTCTTAAGACAACTGAGGAAAATTTGACTTTGGATAGGATGTTAGGTATTATGGTATTGTTGCTAATTTTCTTGGGTATGATTGTGTAGGAGAAGGTCTTTTATTCTCAGCAAATGTACCCGGTGGCACTGAGGGATTGTCTTAGTCTTCTTAGGCTGCCATAACAAAATACCACACATGGATGGCTTGAACTACAGAATTTCGTTTTCCTCACAGCTCTGTAGGCTGGAAGTCTGAGGTTGGGGTGCCAGTATGGCTAGGTTCTTGGTGAGAGCCCTGTTCTTTTTTTTTTTTTTTTTAAGATTTTATTTACTTATTTGACAGACAGAGATCACAAGTAGGCAGAGAGGCAGGCAGAGAAAGAGGAGGAAGCAGGCTCCCCGCGGAGCAGAGAGACCGATGTGGGGCTCCATCCCAGGACCCTGGAATCATGCATGACCTGAGCCGAAGGCAGAGGCCTTAACCCACTGAGCCACCCAGGCGCCCCGAGAGCCCTGTTCTTAAACTGCAGACAGTCGCCTTCTCCCTGTGACCTTATATGGCTTTTACCCAGTGCATGTACACAGGGAAAGAGAGATAGAGAGCTTTCTGGTGTCTGTTCTTCTTTTTTTTTTTTTAATTTTAATTTATATTTGAGAGAGAGAGCATGAGTCGGGGGCAAGGCAGATGGAGGAGGAGAGGCAGCCTTCCCCACCGAGCAGGGAGCCAGATGTGAGGCTCAATCCCAGGACCCTGGCACCATGACATGAGCCAAAGGCGATGCTTAACTGGCTGAGCCACCCAGGCGCCCCTCTGGTGTCTGTTCTTTTCAGGCCACTGATTTCATCTGGCTCTAATAACCTTCCAAAGACAAATCTCCAAATAACATCACATTGGGGGCGTAGGGTTTCAACATATGAAACTGGGGGGACAAGAACATTCAGTCCCTATCAGGGCTAAAGGACATGATGTTTGTATCTTGCTTTAAGATGTTCCAACCACGTATACATTTAAAGAAAGCATGCTAATGTAAAGAGGTCATATGTTAACGGTGTGTCAATATGTTATATACCGTATGATATGTACAGTTGAAAGTATATTATTCTTTCAACTCTTCTGTATGGTTTTAGTAAAAAGATGGGGTGGAGAGTGCGTCCTTAGAAATGGCTGTGTTCAGGGGCGCCTGGGTGGCTCAGTGGGTTAAGGCCGCTGCCTTCGGCTCAGGTCATGATCCCAGGGTCGTGGGATCGAGCCCCGCATCGGGCTCTCTGCTCGGCAGGGGGCCTGCTTCCTCCTCTTTCTCTGCCTGCCTCTCTGCCTACTTGTGATCTCTGTCTGTCATATAAATAAATAAAAATCTAAAAAAAAAAAAAAAGCTTTAAGAAATGACTGTGTTCAGATCTGAGGCTCCTAACAGCGTGAGCTTTGTTAAATATCTTAACCTCTCCAAATCTGTTTCTGTATGTTAAAAATGGGGGGAAAACATGGCTGCTAAGAAAATGGGCACCAGGCACATTGTTTGCCCATTAAGTTCTTGAATGCCAGGGCCATTGTAATTGATTTTTCCTCCGTGGGTCTCATGGCCTCCTCAGATCCCAGCCACACTTATTGGATGCTTATCGTGTGCCGGGTTCTGAGCTAGAGAGGGGCTTTCCTAAGCTTTGAGTTTGCAGTGCTCATCCACCTTCTAGAAAGCAAGATTACACGATTATAAGGCACATGGTGGCTCAAGCTATTCAGGGCAGGGCTGATATTTGAGAGCAAAGCTTTCAATTACGAGTCCACTGCTTGCAAGTGATGTAGCCTGCTAGACTGTGGATAGGGGTATCTATGGGTAAGGTTGAAAGAAGATTCTGTGAAAGCCCTTTGGGACCTAGGGAGGCCCGAGTCAATGTGGAGGCCTGTAGGAGACCTGGCCTAGGACTTCTCTGCTTCCAGCTTGACATGACATGGCTCCTGGGGCTTCACTTTCCACCACGCTTATGCCCATGGAGATGTGTTACTTCCGGTTCACCCTTGGGGAAACACAAGTGTTCTGAACTATGAGTCACCTCCCAAGAGTCTTGGCATCTCTGCAGTTGTCACTACCCCCGAGGGCCTCAGTTTCTTCCTGAATTACATGAGAATCCTTCCTACTTTGGGGGTCAAGAGAGACAACCCAAATATCAGGCATTCTCTGGGCAACTGGCCTTTTCTGCTTGGAAGGTCTGGGTCCTCCAAACCCAAACGTGACCATCCAAGCTGGTTTGTTCGTGTCACTTGAGGAATCTTTGAAATAGAGTTTGTAGACTTCTGGAGAGGCCACTACTAGAACTGTAGAAACATTTGCCCATCAAAAGATACTGTAGACAGAGCAGAGGGGCAACTCATGAAATGGGAGAAAATATTTGCAAATCACATACCCAGATAAGCGGTTAATATCTAGAATATAGAAAAAAGTCCTAAAAGTAAAACAAAGTAACCCAATTTTTTAAAAGATATTTTTTTAAAAATTTTTTTTAAAGATTTGATTTTTATTTATTTGACAGACAGAGATCACAAGTAGGCAGAGAGGCAGGCAGAGAGAGAGAGAGGAGGAAGCAGGCTCCTGCCAAGCAGAGAGCCCGATGTGGGAGTCCATCCCAGGACCCCGGGACCACGACCTGAGCCGAAGGCAGAGGCTTTAACCCACTGAGCCACCCAGGTGTCCCTAAAAGATATTTTATTTTATTTATTCAACAGACAGAGAGATCACAAGTAGGCAGAGAGGCAGGCGGGGGGGGGGGGGGCGGGCAGGCTCCCTGCTGAGCAGAGAGCCCAATGCGGGGCTCGGTCCCAAGACCCTGAGACCATGATCTGAGCTGAAGGCAGAGGCTTAACCCACTGAGCCACCCAGGCGCCCAACAACCTGATTTTAAAAATGTTCAAGCCCAAAGGACTTGAACAGAAATTTCACCAAAGAACATCTACAGATGGCCAACAAGCACAAGAGAAAATGCTCCGCATCACTGGTCATTAGGGAAATGGAAACCAGAACCACGATAGATGGGACACCTGGGTGGCTCAGCCATTGAACATCTGCCTTCCGCTCAGGTCATGATCCTGGTGTCCTGAGACTGAGCCCCGCATCAGGCTCCCTGATCAGTGGAGAGCTTGATTCTCCCTCTCCCTCTCCCCCTGCTTCCGTTCCCTCTCTCGCTGTGTCTCTCTCTGTCAAAAAATAAATAAATAAAATCTTAAAAAAAAAGAATGATAGGGGCGCCTGGGTGACTCATCTGGTTAAGCCCCTGCCTTCGGCCCAGGTCATCATCTCCAGGTTCTGGGATTTAACCCCACATCGGGCTCCCAGCTCAGCGAGAAGCCTGCTTCCTCCTCTCCCTCTGCCCCTCCCCGCTGCTTGTGCTCACTCTGTCTCTCTCTCTCTCAAATGAATAAATAAAATCTTTAAAAAAATAGTGTGGAGTTTCCTCAAGAAAAACTAAAAATAGAATTACCACGTGCTCTGGTGATTCCCCTTCTGGGTGGATATTAGCTAGCTACTAAAAGAATGGGAAGTAGGGGGGCCCCTGGGTGGCTCAGTGGGTTAAAGCCTCTGCCTTCAGCTCAGGTCATGATCCCAGGGTCCTGGGATCGAGCCCCACATAGGGCTCTCTGCTCAGCGGGGAGCCTGCTTCCTCCCCTCTCTCTCTGCCTGCTTCTCTGCCTACTTGTGATCTCTGACTGTGAAATAAATAAATAAAATATTAAAAAAAAAAAAAGAATGGGAAGTAGGGTCTCAAGGAGGTGGCCATACACCCACGTTCACAGCAGCATGACTCACGGAGCCAAAAGGAAGAAGTAGTCCAAGTGCCCACGGATGGATGAATGAATAAACGAAATGTGGTGTAGACATTCACTGAAGGATTATTTAGCCAGAAAAAGAAAGAAATTCTGACCCGTTAAGTGAAATAAGCCAGTCACGAAAGGGCAAATACTATATGATGGCACTTATATGAGATACCTAGAGTTGTCAAATTCATGGCCTCAGAAAGTAGATCAGGGTTACCAGGGGCTGAGAGGGAGGGAGGGGGGAGAAGCTTTGTTTCACGAGTACAGAATGTCTGTTTGGGATGATGAGAAAATTCCAGAGATGGGTGATGGTCATGGTTGCCCAACATTGTGAGTGTACTTAATGCCCCTGAATTGTATACTTAAAAGTGGTTGGGTCGCCTGGGGGGCTCAGTCGGTGAAGTGTCTGCCTTCAGCTCAGGTCATGATCCTGAGGTCCTGCGATCGCGCCCCGCATCGGGCTCTCTGCTTAGCAGGGAGTCTGCTTCTCTCCCCCCCCCCCCCCCCCTTTACTCTCCCCCCGCCCCGCCAAATAAATAAACAAAATCTTTAAAAATAAAGTAAATTTGTCTCTCACAAAACCCAACCTTTTGGCCACTTTCCCTCACCATGACTTTCTATTTATTTGCTTTCCCTGGGCAGCAAACAACTCTCCGAACTACTTATTCTCGTTCTCTGCTCTCTCCTCCCTTCTCTTCTGAACCTGCTCTGATCCCAGTTTGCCCCTACCATTCCCCAAAAGCTGCGCTCGTCAAGGTCAGAAAGTGACCTTCACATAGCTGTACCTCATGGTCCACCCTCAGGGCCAGGGACATAGCTGGTCCCTCTCCAGAAGGCACTGTCCTTTTGTGGCTTGCAGGACACCCATTTGCTGGCTCGACTCTGGCCTCGTTGGCTGTTGCTTCCATCTTGTCTTCCTCTTGTGCATGAGCTTTCCATGTTGGAGGGCCCCTCTGTTTCCCCTCACCCTTTTGGGGAGCTCATGGCAACCTGCGGTCGTAAGTACCCCATCCAGATGCTGACAGCTCTCACCATTTTAACTCCAGTCCAGACCCTCTCCTGAGTTTCCGACCCACAACATCCTTCACCGGTTGGAAGCCTAAAGCGTATTTATTTAGAACTCACCACATCCAAAGCCTAACTCCAGCTCCTGCACCCCAGAATGACCCATTGTTCACCCAACTGATCTCCGTGTCCCCTCAGGCACCCAGCGAGGCCACTTTTCCCCCATCACAGTTGGGTGTGGTCACTAAATGGGCAGAAGCAACAGAAGACCTTTCTAGACCCGGCCCATGGAAGCCCGCCATTTGATCCTCTGCCTGCCCAGGACAGTTACAGAGGGCACGGGTCACAAAAGGCACAGCCTTGGGGCACCTGAATGGCTCAGTCAGCCTCTGACTCTTGATTTCAGCTCAGGTCATGATCTTTGGGTCCTGGGATCGAGCCCTGTGTCGGGGTCTGCCTTCAGCGGGGAGTCTGCTTGAGCTTCTTCCCCCCTCACTCTGCCCCCCTCCTCACTTGTTCTCTCTCTCTCTAAGAAAAATAATGAAAAGATCACACAGCCTCTGCCGGGAGTGACCTCGATGACCGGCGGAGCAGAACCCACACCCCAACTTTTGCCAAGTACACAAATGTCCATGAGGCCCAGCCACTGAGAGTTCAGGGTGTCCCTCTCTAGCAGCCAGAGTACATAACTGTCCTGTGTCCTCAGATTCGTCCCCCCAGCATCCTCTCGCCATAGGGCCAAGCATATTAACTATGTATTTTCTTATTTCCTTTACTCCTGATGCTCTGCCATTTGTGGCCTTGCTGGCTGAGGACACAATAACCCCTCCCAGGGCCACCCTCTTCTTTTTTTTTCCTTTAAAGATTTAGTTATTTATTTTCGATGATGGGGGAGGGGCAGAGAGAGAGGGAGAGAGAGAATCTCAAGCACACTCCACACTGAGTCCAATGCCGGGGTCGTTGGTAAGATCCTGAGAGATCCTGACCTGAGCCAAAATCAAGAGTCCAGTGCTTAACCTAACCGACTGAGCCAGGTGCCCCAGGGCCAGCCGATTCTTAAAGATGGCAAAGAGCTCCCTGGTTCCCAGTATTCGTTCATATGCAAAAAACCCATACAGAGTCTGTGTCTCCAGCCACCTCCTTAGCAATCGCTCACACACCAAGCCAGTGTCCCTCTCCCTGATTACCCCAGGGCCAGGTACCAGACCGCTAGGGACCGGCCTTATGCCCCAAAGTCCAACGGAATTATTTAAACTAGCCAATCCTAAATTCTTTGCCAGGTCCCGACTAGCCATTCCATTGGAATCCTCAACTAAGACTCTTGGCCTCGGCTTTCCTCTTGCTCCTTCTGCCTTGTAGCCCAAAGCTGGCGCTCCCCATGTGGCCCTGTGTAACGTGGCATGGCCCCTCCTCCTGGGAAATACAAGTAATGAAAACCTTTCAATGGCCTTGACTGTCCTCTCATCACTCAGTCACCTCTGCAAATTAAGATCCCCTGGGGTGGGGGGCGGGGAGGTGGCACCTGGCTGTTTCAGTCGGAAGAGCGTGTGACTCCTGATCTCGGGGTCACAAGTTCGAGCCCCGTGTTGGGTGTGGGGATCACTGAAATCAATAAAGCTTAAATAAAATGAAAAATAATAAAATTCCTCGGGCAACAAATGACAAGGTGGCCACTGCAGCCTTTGAAACACCCTGGAGTCACTCTCAACTGCTGTCTTGCTGCTACGTTTCACGACCAGCCCATCAGCAAATCCTGTTGGCTCTATGGGCACAACCCAGGCAGACGAGGCCCTCTCCTCACTTCTCTGCTGGGGCACCTTGGCCTCTCCCAGGGGTGTGGTGGACTCCTTCCCGCAGGCTCTACGTGCATGCCTGCCCCTTCGGTCTGCCCCACCAGCCAGCAAAATCCTTTGAAACCTAAACCAGGTCACGTCTCTCCTCTGCTCCCATCCTCCAGCAACTCCACTCTGAGAAAAAGCCAGAATGCTTATCGTGACAATGATCCACGATGTCCCACAGGGGCTGACTCTCCTACCTACTCCCCCAACCCCACCACAGTCATGCCCTTGTCACCTCTGCCCTCCCCGCCTCCAGCTCAGCTCCTTGTTGTTTCTCTAGCACGGCTGGCTCACTCCCTGGGGACCCCTGCCCCCCCATCCCGGGAACGCTCCTCTTCACACATCTGCTTGTTTCATACCCACCCCACTCCCAGGTCTTTGCTCAAATGTCACCTGCTCCATGTGGCCCAACCTGCTGGTCTTTTTAACAACCCCACCCTCCCATCCCACCCCCGGGCTCAGCTTTTTCCTTTCCTGGAAGGCTTATCATTTAATACCACATCTGACATTCCGTGAGCTCTTCCTTATGCCATTGCTATGCGTCCCTCCCCTTAAGAGCGGAGGCCATTCTTAGGATTTGCTGGGCAAGGATGCGTGCCAGGCACACAGAACGGTGGTTGGCACACAGCGAGTGCTGGGAACGGTTTGTCCATGAATGAAAGCCCTGATGAAGATAAGGACTGACCTCATAAGAAAGGACACCGTCACCCCTTCTCTTTATTTTCCCAGGACCTGAGCTTCTAGATGGGGTGACATTTTCGCTGGCTCTGAACACGACAGGCTGGCATTTGCTATTCTTTCTTTTCTTTTTTTTTTAATAATCTTTTTTTTTTTAAGATTTTATTTATTAGTTAGAGAGAGAGAGAGAGCACAGGCAGACAGAGAGGCAGGCAGAGGCAGAGGGAGAAGCAGGCTCCCTGCCGAGCAAGGAGCCCGATGTGGGACTC
>RCUC01156443.1:0-75027 GCA_003697995.1 Taxidea taxus jeffersonii
TTTTTTTTTTTTTTAACAAACCATGCAACTGGCAGAAATTGGGATGACTTGTAACATCCATTGCTGGTAAGAGCTTAAGGAGACACACTCTAATACATTGTTGGTAGGAACATATATCTTTCAGAGGATAACCTGACTGAATCTTACACCTTTTGAATAAGTACATGCTTCAATCAAAGAATTTCACTTCTAGGTGCCTCTCCTAAATGTCCACACATGTGCACAAAGACACATGAGCCAGGACCAAATCATCACTTGTAAAAGTGAACACTGCAAACAACTCAATTATTCATAGTGGGGATATGATTACTCATGCATTTTATGAATTATTTTACTAAAGCTAAAAATATTCCTATTCCTCAATTTTTCTGTGAACCTAAAACTGCACTAAAAAAATAAACAGGGGCGCCTGGGTGGCTCAGTCGGTCGAGCGTCTGCCTTCGGCTTGGGTCATGATCTTGGGGACCAGGGACTAAGCCCTGAGTCGGGCTCCCTGCTCAGAGAGGAGCCTGCCTCTCCCTATTCCTGTGCCACTCCCCCTGCTTGTATTCTCTCTCAAATAAATAAAGTCTTTAAAAATAAATCCTTACCAAAAAAGTATTGGTTTGAGTTAAAGTCCATTATTTCCCCAAATAATTGAAAACTCCGTTAGAATTCTTAAATCACCAAGTCAGTGATAACTTAATTTTTATAAATATTCCTGAGTTTTATAATGATAAAGGTATGCCTTAATATTCAAGGTACTATATTTAAGTAATTTTTAAATTAAATGGTTAGGGGTGCTCAGTGGGTTAAAGCCTGTGCGTTCAGCTCAGGTCATGATCCTAGGGTCCTGGGATCGAGCCCCTCATTGGGCTCTCTGAGCAGGGAGCTTGCTTCCCCCCCACCCTCTCTGCCTACCTGTGATTTCTGTCTGTCAAATAAACAAATAAAATCTTTAAAAAAAATAAAATAAGTGGTTAGATAAATATGAATGTGTACGTATTACCTGTGTGTGTTTAACTATGACCTCTAAAAGGCAGGAATGGTGTCAATTACCTATGTATCCCCAACGCCTGAATCCAATGCCTGACACAGAAGCTGCTCAAAAATGTTTGCAGGGAATGAATTCATGCCATAAAGCAGTTTTAAAAGGTAAAAGACTTAAGAAAAGAAACCTAATAGATAAGAAATCTGGCAAAATCAGATGATGATGTAATTGTAAAACAGGTAGAAATGACCTACTTAACCTTTATCCCAGGAAAAAATTTGTATTAACTCACATCTTTAAGAAAGGGAAAACTTAAAGAACACTAATATTTACCAGCAATTCTAGAAGAAATTCTTTATCAAAAGTTGTGTCTTCATTTTTAGGAAGAGTTGGTAACAAGCAGAGGTATGATGCCACCTGGTGGAGTGTATTTGAACTGCAGAATAAGGAATATTCAGAACAGAATATCTTATTAACTTACCTTACTTTACTTCTGAAACACATAATTTTACAGATCACTTAAAAAGTCTTCCCTAGCAAATATAACCCTATGATACTGCAGCAAATAAAAAAATCAGCAATGAAAGTTAATCCCCTTAAAACAGGTTCTCAAAATGTCTCCTACAAACCCCCTGTGGTCTCTGAGACCTTTCTAGTAAGTGTGCAAGAACAATATTTCTTCTATTAATATTAAGACATTATTTGTTTTTTGACTATCTTTACATATACAGTGAAATCAATGGTGGATAAAACTGCTGGTGTGGGTGAAGGCTGTATCAACCAGGTATGGTACCAACTAGGATTATAAAGAGACATAGTATTTCTTACTGCCACATGCAGAGGGAGGAAAAAAAAAAAGCCACTTTAGTTTAAGATGACCTTAATGAAATAGCAAAATTTATTAATTAAAATTAAATTGGTACTTAACATTAATTATTAATATAATTAAATTTGGACTCTTGAGTATCTGTTTTTAAAAAATTCTACGTGACAAGATGGGAAGTACACATTTTGCACAGAATTTTTACTTGAAAGAACTGATGACAAACTATGGTTATTCAGACTTAAATAAATGGCAAAAATTTTATAAATCTGAACAAAACAAACAGTAACTTTAAGGAAAACAACTGATAGCATTTGTTACCAAAGATAAAATTTGAAATTCCAAGCGAAAAACTGGAATTCTGGAAAATGTGCATTCATTCACCACTATGAGCTGGACAGCTTTCTATGCCTTAAATATAGCTTCATCACCCTCACCAAATGCCCTCACACACTATCCCAGTCCCTGGTAACCAACCACTAATCTGTTTTTGATCTCTACAATTTTGCTTGTCCCAGAAGGTCATATAAATGGAATAACACGTTATGATTTGATACTGGTTACTTTCATTTAGTATAACGCAATTAAATTCACCCATATTGTGTGCATTTGTAGTTGGTTCCTTTTTACTGCTGAGTAGTATTCCATCGTACAGATGTAGCACAGTGTGTTTATTCACTCACCAGTTGAAGGGTATCTGTTTTTGACAACTATAATGCCACTATATATATATTTCCCCAAAGATTTTTGTGTGAACATAAATTTTCATTGGGGGGGGGGCACCTGGGTGGCTCAGTGGAGTAAGCCTCTGCCATCGGCTCAGGTCATGATCTCAGGGTCCTGGGATTGAGCCCTGCATCAGGCTCTCTGCTCAGCAGGGAACCTGTTTCCCTTGCTTTCTCTCTACCTGCCTCTCTGCCTACTTGTGATCTCTGTCAAATAAGTAAATAAAAATCTTTTAAAAAATCTTTTTCATTTGGGTATATCTATGAGAATGTTAGATTGTATATAGTAAAAGCATGTTTAACTACAAGAAACTGCCACATTTTTTCAAAGAGGCACTACCTTTTTGAATTCCCACCAGCAATGTGTGAGAATTCCAGCTGTTCCACATCCTTGTCAAAACTCAATACATTGCATGTTTTTTAACAATTCTAATAGACGTAGTGGTTATCTCATTATGATTTAAATTTGCATTTCTCTAATAACTAATGATGCTAAGCATCTTTCTGTGGCCTTACTGAAATGTATCATCTTTGGCGGAGTATCTGTTCAAATCTTTAGCTATTTTTAAATTGTTTTCTTAATATTGAGTTCTGAGACTTCCAGATACCAGTCCATCATCAGACAGGTGTTTAGTCAATATTTTCTCCCAGTCTGGAGTTATATTTACATTCTGTCAACAATTTCTTTCCAAAAAAAAAAAAAAAAGTCTTTCAAAGAGTGAAAGTTTTAAATTTTGATAAAGTCCTATTAATTTTTTTTTCTTTATGGATTGTGCTTTGGTGTCCATGGAAATCTCTGCACAAATCATAGTCACAAAAATATTCTCCATAAGTCCTATTCATTTTGGTTCTGATAAATATGTTCACGATTCATTGTGAGTTAGTTTGTGTATATGAAGTGAAGTATGTGTCAAGTTTCATACTTTGTATACAGATGTCCCACTGTTTCACCACTGTTGCTGAAAAGACTATCCTTTCTCCAGGTAGTTGCTTTGGTACCTTAATCAAGTTCACAAAATACAAAGACAAGGAAAGAATCCTGAAACCAACAAGGGGGAAAAAACGTCCTTCAACTACAAGGTTAGCCAGATCAGATTCACAGCAGATCTATCCACAGAACCTTGGTGAGCCAGACAAGAGTGGCAGGATGTATTCAATGTGCTGAATGGGAAAATAACACAGTCAAGAATTCTTTATCCAGCAAGGCTGTCATTCAGAATAGGAGAGATAAAAAGAGTTTCTCCGACAAACAAAAACTGAAGGAATTTGTGACCACTAAACCAACCCTGTAAGAAATTTTAAAGGGCCTCTTTGAGTGGAGAAAAAAAGACCGAAAGCAACAAACACTAGAAAGGACCAGAGACCACCACCAGAAACACCAACTCAACAGGTAACACAATGGACCTAGATTTATATCTCTCAATAATCACTCTGAATGTAAATGGACTAAATGCTCCAATCAAAAGACATAAGATATCAGAATGGATTTTTTAAAAAAATCATCTAGGGGGGCACCTGGGTGGCTCAGTGGGTTAAAGCCTCTGCCTCCGCCTCAGGTCATGATCCCAGGGTCCTGGGATCGAGCCCCACATCAGGCTCTCTGCCTCGCAGGGAGCCTGCTTCCTCCTCTCTCTCTCTGCCTGCCTCTCTGCCTGCTTGTGATCTCTGCCTGTTGAATAAATAAATAAAAATCTTTAAAAAATATAAATAAATAAATAAATAAATAAATAAAATCATCTAGGGGCACCTGGGTGGCTCAGTGGGTTAAGCCTCTGCCTTCAGCTCAGGTCATGATCTCAGGGTCCTGGGATCGAGCCACACATCTGGCTCTCTGCTCGGCAGGGAGCCTGCTTCCCCCTCTCTCTCTGCTTGTCTTTCTGCCTACCTGTGATCTCTCTCTCTTTCTGTCAAATAAATAAGTAAAAAAATCTTTTAAAAAAATTTATCTATATGCTGCCTACAAGAGACTCATTTTAGATGTAAAGACACTTGAAGATTTAAAGTATGGGGACAGAGAACCATCTATTATGCCAATGGACATCAAAAGAAAGCTGGAGTAGCTATACTTATATCAGACAAACTAGATTTTATTTTATTTATTTTTAAAGTTTTTATTTATTTATTTGACAGAGACCACAAGTAGGCAGAGAGAGAGAGGGGGAAGCAGGCTCCCCACTGCGCGGAGAGCCCAATGCGGGGCTTGATCCCAGGACCCTGAGATCATGACCTGAGCTGAAGGCAGAGGCTTAACCCACTGAGCCACCCAGGCACCCCGACAAACTAGATTATAAAATAAAATCTATAACAAGAGATGAAGAAGGGCATTATACCATAATTAAGGGGTGTATCCATCAAGAAGATCAAACAATTATAAATATTTATGCCCCCAACTCAGGAACACCCAAATATATAAATCAATTAATAATAAACATAAAGAGGTTCCTCAAAAAGTTGAAAATAGAACTACCCTACAACCAGTAATTACACTACTAGGGATTTACCCCAAAGATACAAATGTAGTGATCCAAAGGGGCATCTGTACCCCAATGTTCATAGCAGCAATGTCTACAATAGTCAAACTATGGAAAGAGCCTAGATGTTCACTGATAGATGAATGGATAAAGAAGATGTGATATATATATAATATACATATTTTATATATATATAATGAAATACTACTCGGCCATCAAAAAATGAAATCTTGCCATTTGCAACGACGTGGATGGAACTAGAGGGTATTATGCTTAGCGAAATAAGTCAAGCAGAGAGAGGCGATTATCTTATGATCTTATTCATATGGAATTTAAGAAACAAAAAAGATCATAGGGGAAGAGAAGGAAAAATAAAATAAGATGAAATCAGAGAGGGAGACAAACCATAAGTGACTCTTAATCATAGGAAACAAACTGAGGGTTGCTGGAGGGGAGTGGGGTGGGGGAATGTGGTAACTGGGTGAAAGACAATTAAGAAGGTCATGTAATGTAATAAGCACTGAGTATGATCTAAGACTGATGTATCACTGACTTCTACCTCTGAAACCAATAATACATATGTTAATTAACTGAATTTAAATTTTAAGAAATGAAATAAAAAAATAATAAACATAAAGAAAATCACTGATAATGATATAGTAACAGTAGGGGACTTTAACATCCCACTTACAGCAACAGACAGATCATCTACAGAAAATCAACAAGGAAACAATGGCTTTGAATAACACACTAGACTGGATGGACTTAACAGATATATTCAAAACATTTCATCCTAAAGCAGCAGCATACACATTCTTTTTGAGTGTACACAGAACATTCTCTAAAATAGATAACATACTGGGTAACTCAACAAGTATGAAAAAACTGAGATTATATCATGCACATTTTCAGACCACATCGCTATGAAACTTGTAGTCAACCACAAGAAAAAATTTGGAAAGACCTCAAATACATGGCGGTTAAAGAAAGTAGAAATGAGTGGGTTAATCAAGAAATTAAGGAACTAAAAAAAAACAAATGGAAGCAAATGAAAATAGAACAGTCCAAAACCTTTGGGATGCAGCAAAGGCAGTCCTGAGAAGAAGTATATAGCAATACAGGCCTTCCTCAAGAAGCAAAAAAAGTCTCAAATATACAACCTGACCTTACACCTAAAGGAAAAAGAAAAGGAAGAGCAAGTAAAATCTAAAGTCAGCAGAAGAAGGGAAATAATACAGATTAGAGCAGAAATAAATGATATAGAAACAAAGAGATCAGATTAACAAAATTAAGAGAGGGTTCTTTGAAAGAATTAATAAAACTGATTAAATCCCTAGCCAGACTTATCAAAAAGAAAAGGGAAAGGACCCAAATAGATAAAATCACAAATGAAAAGAGATCACAACCAATAATACCACAGAAAAACAAACAAGTATAAGAGAATACTATGAAAAATTATATGCCAAAAAACTAGGGACTCTAGAAGAGATGGACACACTCCTAGGAACTTATAAACTACCACAACTGAAATAGGAAGAAATAGAAAATTTAAACAGACCCATAACCAGCCAAGAAATTGAATCAGTAATCAAAAATCTCCCAACAAACAAAAGTCATGGGCCAGATAGCTTCCCAAGGGAATTCTACCAGACATTTAAAGAGTTAATATCTATTCTTCTCAAACTGTTCCAAAAAACAGAAATGAAAGGAAAACTTCCAAACTCATTCTACAAACCCCAGCATTACCTTGATTCCAAAACCAAAAAAGACCCCTCTAAAAAGGAGATTTACAGGCCAGTATCCCCGATGAATATAGATGCAAAAATTTTCAATAAAATAGTAGCAAATCAAATTCAACAGCCCATTAAAAGAATAATTCACCACAATCAAGTGGGATTTATCCCTGGCCTGCAACGGTGGTTCAGTATTTGCAAATCAATGTGATACACCATATTAACAAAAGAAAGGATAAGAACCATATGATCCTGTCAAGAGATGCATTTAACAAAGTAATATTCATTCTTGATAAAAACCCTCAACAAAGTAGGGATAGTTGTAACATATCTCAACATCATAAAGGCCACAAACAAAAGACCCATAGCTAATATCATCTTCAATGGGGAAAAACTGAGAGCCTTTCCCCTACAGTCAGCAACAAGACAAAGATGTCCACTCTTACCATTACTATTTAACATAGTACTGGAAGTCTCAGCCTCAGGAATCAGACAACAAGAAGAACTAAAAGGCATCCAAATCAGCAAAGAAGAGGTCAAACTTTCACTATTTGTAGATGACATATTCTATGTAGAAAACCTAAAAGACTTCACCAAAATATTGCTAGGACTAATACATGAATTCAGCAAAGTCACAGGATATAAAATCAGTGTGCAGAAACCTGCTGCATTTCTATTCACCAATAACAAAGCAGCAGAAAAAGAAATCGAGGAATTGATCCCATTTAAAATTGCACTGAAAACAGTACATTATCTAGAGATAAACCTAGCTTAAGAAAGAGGTGAAAGATTTGTACTCTGAAAACTCCAGAACACTTATGAAAGAAATTGAAGAGGACACAAAGAAATGGAAAAGAGTTCCATGCCCATGGATTAGAAGAAAAAACATTGTTAAAATCTCTACACTAGGGGTGCCTGGGTGGCTCAGTGGGTTAAGGCCTCTGCCTTCGGCTCAGGTCATGATCTCAGGTTCCTGGGATCAAATCCTGCACTGGGCAGGGGGGGGGGGGGGGGGGGGGGTGTGTGTGTCTCTGCTTAGCAGGGAGCCTGCTTCCTCCTCTCTCTCTGCCTACTTGTGATCTCTGTCTGTCAAATAAATAAATAAAATCTTTAAAAAAAAAAACTCTACACTACGCAAAGCAATGAACACATCTAATACAACCCCTATCAAAATACCATCAGCATTTTTCACAGACCTAGAACAAACAATCCTAAAACGTGTATGGATCTACAAAAGATCCTGAATAGCCAAAGCAATCCTGAAAAAGAAAAACAAAACTGGAGGCATCATGATTCTAGATTTCAAGCTGTATTACAAAACTGTAGTTGAAGACAGTATGCTACTGGCACAAAACAGACACAGAGATCAATGGAATAGAACAGAAAATCCAGAAATGGACCCACACCTATATGGTGAACTCATCTTCAACAAAGCAGGGAAGAATAGCCAATGGAAAAAAGTCAGTCTTTTCAACAAATGGTGTTGGGAAAACTAGATAGCAACATGCAGAAGAATGAAGCCGGACCATTTTCTTACACCACACACAAAAACAGATTTGAAAATGGTGAAAGAGCTAAATGTGAGATAGGAAACTATCAAAACAAAGTCCTAGAGGACAGCATAGGCAGAAACCTACTGACCTTGGTTGTAGCTCACTAAACACATTGCTGGAGGCAAGGGAAACCAAAGCAATAATGAGTTACTGGGACTTCATCAAGATAAAAAGCTTCTGTAGCACAGCAAAGGAAACAAACAACAAAAGTAAAAGGCAGCCTATGGGATGAGAGAAGATATTTGTAAATGACGCATCTATTAAAGGGTTAGTATTTAAAATCTATAAAGAATCTATTAAACTCAACACCCAAAAACAAATAATGCATTTAAGAAGTGGGAAGAAGAGACTTCCAACTGGCTAAAAGATACATAAAAAAAATGTTCAGTATCACTCATCACCAGGAAAATAAAAATCAAAACCATGATGAGATACACCCACCCACACACCTGTCAGAACGGCTAAAATTAACAAAACAAGAAACAACAGGTGTTAGGACAGTGAGAAAGGGAACCCTCTTGCACTGTTGGTGGGAATGCAAACTGGTGCAGTCACTCTGGAGAACAGTTTGCAGGTTCCTCAAAAAGTTAAAAATAGAACTTCCCTATGATCCAGCAATTGCACTACTAGGTATTTACCCAAAGGATACAAAGAAACAGGTTAGAAGGGGAAAGTGCACCCTAGTGTTTATTGTAGCATTATCAACAACAGCCAAACTATGGAGAGAGCCCAAATGTCCACTGACTGATGAATAAAGAAGAGGTGGTATATAAATACAATGGAATACTACTCAGCCATCAGAAAGAATGAAATCTTGCCATTTGCAACAACATGGATGAAGCTAGAGTATATTATGCTAAATAAAATAGTCAGAGAAAGACAAATACCATATGGTCTCACTTATATGTGGACTTTAAGAAAGAAAACAGATGAACATATGGGAATGGGGGAAAAAAAACGGAGAGGGAAGTAAACCATAAATGACTCTTAACAATAGAGAACAAACTGCAGGTTGATGGAAGGAGATGGGGTGGGGGATGGACTAAATGGGTGATGGGTATTAAACAGGGCACTTGCTGTGATGAGCACTGGGTATTGATTGTATGGAGGTGATGAATCACTGAATTCTACTCTATAGACCAATATTATACTGTGCGTTAACTAAAATTTAAATTAAAAAAATAAAAAGATTTGCAAAAATGCAAAATAATGCCTCTCCTCACTATATACTTTTTTAATTTTGGAGAATATATTTTTCATTAACACTACATGTGCTAACATATAATGGGTTTTTAAATGATTTTAATAAAGTATTTAACATTTTCCAGTTTTAGTTTCTAATACAGTAAACATAATGGCTATAATCCATATTAAAAAAAGTTTTTTTAGAGCATCATGGGTGAAAATAAATTCCCGAGTGGATTATGCAGCTAAATTGAATGTAAAAAAAAAAATCTACGGAAGTGTTTTAAAATATAATATTTTATAATCTTATGGCAATAAAGGCCTTCTACACAAACCATTTGTTATTGTTATTTAAAATGATTGACAGAGGATTAAAAAATTTAAAACATTTGTAGTATCAAAATACACCAAAATAAAGCTTAAAAGTGAGAAACTGAGAGAAAATAATTACAACACAAACTAGACCAAATATTAGCAACAAAATACATAAAACTTTCTTCAAAAAAAAAGATCAATAGCAAAAGATAACACAAAAGTTACAGAGGAAATGCAAATAGCCAAGAAAAATAGAAAGATGCTCAATTTCCCCAATATAATCACAGAATGCAAAGTAAAACAATGAGGTTTCTTTTATTCTTGGATTGACAAAAATGAAAGACTAGTGTACCTACTTGATAGGGAAAGAAATAAATACTCATATGCCCTTGGTATAATCCATATGTATTTTTGAAGGAAATTTAGCAACATGTAACAAATTTTAAATACATAACTCCTTCCAGTCAACTATACTCCTTCTGGAATCAGCACCAAAAATTTTTTTATAGATATAGAAACAATGTTATTCATTACTGAATTGTTAGTAATGGCCAAAAATTTAGAAAGTAAAGATCTGTGGTTAGAAGAGTGATTAAAAAATAGTATGGTATACCTGTCCAATGGAACTTCATGCAGTTCATTAGGAGAATGAAACAGATTTTGTGTTATTGTAAGTCATTATTAAATCTTTTTATGAAAATCAACAACCAAACCAACTCTCAGGTTGAAACCAAGTTTGTTTCATTTTAAATAGCTAATGAACTAAACATAATTTCTCCCAAGAATTAAGGACACTGGGGAGATAACAGAACACAGTTAAAAGTTAGACTGCCTAGGTTTGAAATTGGACTACCTATGCTGGAATCCTAGCTCTGCCACTTACTTGCTATTTGATCTAGGCAAATGACTTATCAATTCTGTGTCTCGATGATCTTTTTTCAAAAATGGTACCTACTCCTCACACAAATGAATGTCCTGAGAATTATTTACACACGTAGTAGAGTGGATACCACGTACTATAAATGCATTATTACCATTTTCAAAAAAGCTAAGTGCCAAAGAATATTACTATTTCATAAATTTTAAACACAAAATTTTTTCTCATCTTCGAATACTACATATAAACACGTACTGGTTTCTGTTTTATGTTACAATTGATGGAATACCAGTTTTATGTTCTACTCTAAGAAAAATTTATGATTTAGGAAAAATGTCTAAGTTATGAAAAATATAAATTTTGCCCCCCAAAATAGAAATATATCTAATTCTATTTTAATTCTATCTAATATATCAATAATTATATCTAAGTGCCTTAAAGATACCAACTGCTAAAGAGAAGCACTAGTTTAAGTTGTCAATAAAGTGGTGCCATAAGTTACATTACCTAATTGGGCAAAATAATTAAATGCAAAAAGAAAATTAAAATTCAGTTTTCCTTTCATGTCAACTTACCTAAGAGGTCCAAAAAACTTGACCAATGATTCCCGGGTATCTACTTCTGCCACATTTGAGAGGGCAAAATCATAGAGTTCAGGGAAATGTGCAAAAGCAGCTCTCTAGAAAAGAGAAAAAAAGAAATCAGTAACTAATGCCTACATATTAATATAATCAACTTTAATTTATATAATTCATATATGATTTATATATATAACATATATATCTCTATATATAATTTATGTAATTATAATTTATATACTACATAATAAAAATAATATTTTAAAAATATCAATGCACTTCTTTTTCTTTTCTTTTTTTTGGGTAAAGATTTATTTATTTATTTATTTGTCAGAGAGCGAGCAAGCACAGGCAGACAAGAGTGGCAGGTAGAGGCAGAGGGACAAGCAGGCTCCCTGGCGAGCAAGGAGCCCGATGTGGGACTCGATCCCAGGACGCTGGGATCATGACCTGAGCCTAAGGCAGCTGCTTAACTAACTGAGCCACCCAGGCGTCCCTGCACTTCTTCTTCTTATATGTTTCTCATATTCTCCGCCATATTTAGCCAGAAGCATTCAATACCATCGAAAAAAGCTAGAATTATGCCAGCAGGATTGCAAAACCTGAAAAAAGAGTCAATGTTCAATTTTTTATTTCTAATGCTGTATTTTGAACAAACATGAAAACAGTCACGAGACAGAAAGGAGAAAAATAAAGTAACACTTTATTACGAAGAACTGGCCCAACAAAACTAAAAGAAAGTTCCAGGGGAAATCTCCACTGCAGAGACAGCTTGAGGGAGAATTCAAAAGCACAGTGGTTTGTGCTTTTACTTTGGAATTCTGGAAAGAAAGGACCTCTCAGGGTAACAACCCTCAACCAACCATGGGGTAAGCTGCAAGAAAACAGAAACAGCAGCATTATAGTGACTGGGTAAGAGTGGATAAGGTAACATCCTTAGTATTCCTTAATGCCCATGTGGCACAGAAAAGATTCAGAAGTTTTCATGTGCCCCATAGCAGATGGTAACACAAGTTACCATGGTTACTGGTGAGCATGCCATGAGATTACTATAGGTAATAGCAAAACGACCTGCAACCCAAGCCTCACTGAGCTGTTTAAGCTAGGAAATGAATGAGAGTCAACTCTCAGGAGGACTCTGGCACCACCAGGAGTAAGGTTGGAGCCTCATCAGCAAGGAGACAGCCAAGCTCCTCAGGAACCATCATCATGCCTTGCCTGGTGCCAAGAGAGCAGACCACATGCCATACCAGCTGTGGTCACTTCAAAGGCAGAAGCAGGAAGACAAAACACTACTGCTCTGAGAAGAGCAGGAAAAGACTTCTGAGCCGGGACACTGTGCAGATGACTCCTCTTCCAAAACAACGAGGCTCTCATAGTGCCTCCACATATCCAGATGCCATTCTGGGAGAATGGAGAAAGAAGAGGGAGAGCAGAGTGTCCTTGAGAGATAGTGGAATTGATTATGAAAGGCAATTTGAACTTGAGCCTTTACCTAAAAAGACTCTTTAAAACAGAAAGAACTGAATTTCTTCAAAGTGACAAATAAAAGCTTCTTTCTGCCACCAGAAAGAGTAAGAGCAAGATGAAATTAGTAACAGAAAACAAACAGAGGTACTTTGTTGACATAGCTGAACTGTATTGGCAAATTTCAGTCCCATTCTGGGTATTTATCTTTAAAATGTATAAAATGCTCACACATACTTTGTCAATGTATTGGAATACTCTTTCATAAAATGAAACTGATAAGGATATGGATCAAGTTGGTCCAATACTGATAGAAAATTTGAGTGTCAAATACAGTATCTTGATTCTCAAGACTGAAGAAAGCCATTTTTTTCCATGGACTCATTAAAATTAGCAATATTTTAAAAGTTCAACATGAAAACACTATTAAATTAGTATTTTCTTCTACCTGTACCACATAAACTAAATTATTTACGACCGAACTTGATGGAGCAGAAGCATAGATTACACTGAATTTCAAGTTACCTGCAGAGAAGTAATTCTGTCATAGTGAATTGTGGTCATCTCATTCTCTGTCAGAGCATTTCCAGTCTGGTCATTAATCTCAAAACCAGTATAGAACTTAAGCATGTCCAAAAGCTGAAAGGATAGATTTACATTACTAAACTGTGAACATAAGGACAAGAAACCATGAACAAAAACTATTATAAAGAATAACAAGTCCATATAACTTCTCAGAGGTGCTGAAAAACTATGGAATATAAACACTGCAACAAACACTTCAGAATATATCCAAATGTGTTATTTGTGTAAGAATAAAGTATGGGTCTAATAAATAAATTGTTAAAGTCTATTTCATATACATGGTCTACTTCTACAGAGAGGAACTTAAACTGCAATCCTAATAATGAACAGACATTAAGGATCTAATCAAAGGAAGCCATACTAGAGAAAAAAAACAAACAAACATCACTGCGGAGGTCTTTTACTTATGCCACTTAATACAGAATTTTCTGAATGAAGGCTTTGTAATTCATAATTAGAGATAATCTCCTCTGTGTGCTGCTTCTATTAGGGAAAAATAGCAAGGTGAGGAAAGTTAAGATACTGTTTCCTCTCATCAGTCTCCATGGCCACCAAGCCTTTTCTCTGGCCTAGTTACTGCCGCTAATGAAGGCCTGCTTTCCCTTCATAGCAATGGCACCAAGAATCTACTGGCTGCATTCACCCCAAATCTTTATTATTCTTAATTCTAACCTATTGAAGATCAGATATGAGAATCTTACTATGTTGTATTGCATGTGGCAAATCACTGGATAGAAATTCAGTAAGAGAGTGGGACACCTGGGTGGCTCAGTTGGTTGAGCGGCTGCCTTCGGCTCAGGTCATGATCCCAGCGTCTTGGGATCGAGTCCCACATCGGGCTCCTTGCTCACAGGGAGCCTGCTTCTCCCTCTGCCTCTGCCTGCCGCTCTGTCTGCCTGTGCTCGCTCTCTCTCTCTCTCTGACAAATAAATAAATAAAATCTTAAAAAAAAAAAAGAAATTCAATAAGAGAATGAGAAAAAATACAGATACAAGGTAAAAGAATTCTTGGGGCGCCTGGGTGCTACAGTCGGTTAAGCATCTGACTCTTGGTTTCGCCTCAGGTCATGATCTCAGGATCATGAGAGCCCCAAGTGGGACTCTGCACTCAGTGGGGAGTCTTTTTGAGATTTTTTTCTCTCCCTCTCCCTAGCTTGTACACTCTCTCTAAAATAAATTGGAAAAAAAAAAATAAAAGAATTCCAAAAAGAAAATGTAAACACACAAAAATTGTATCTCCAAGTATGATTTCATTGAAACGCAAGGTTAGAAGTTTGTTAGAAGACGTTCCTTCTGGAAAGGAGAAGAGAAACAAGGGGAAACACTAATATACTAATACTTCTTTCTATCCAAGGTAGCAAATGAGCACTTCCATGCTATCAACTGTGTCTGTCACCATCATCTTATGGAAAGACAGCCATGAGATTACGGCATAGTTCTCTTGAAATTAATGCTCATCATCTATTCTATTCCACAGTGGTTACTATCATTGCCAAGATCATAATTTAGTTCAATAATAAAATCACATATGATTAACAAAAGCTCTTAATTCATTCATTTTCTACATTAAGACTTGATTTTGCTTTAAAATGACTAATTAGGAATTTATATTATTCAATTCAATATTTAGCAAAATTTCCTTTATATCATCCACTGATATTCTTAGTTGCATGGCAAAAAAAAGATCAATTTAGAAATGAAAACTATATCTAACAGTTCAGATGTATCAATGCTCACCTGGGAAAAAAGATGGCCATCCTCTTCCCTATGAACAAGATTGGAAAGATAACAGTGAACCAAAAGGTGGGAGTCATCCAGGATGGTATTAAACCAGCGCCTTGTGGGGAGTAGGGCCTAGAAAAAATAAATACCATAGCAGTAAGTCTGTATGTTCTCTGCAGCTAGAGATAAAAATCTACTATTTGGTTCATAAGCATCAATCACATATAAGGTCCCCTCTAGATTCAAAAAGTCATGGGTCACAAAGCAAGGGGTCTGGTCAATGCTGTGAGTAAACTCAGTGGCAGTGTTTAAAAATAAAATCCAGCACTGGAAGAAATTTCACAGATATACAGGCCAGTAGTTTTCAAACAAAATCCTATATGAAATCCCAATATATATTGTGTATAGATTTAAAAATGGTACTACCCTGAAAGAAAAGAGACTGTGGATAAGGGGATATGTGAAGACTTCTTTCCCTATATTTTCTTCCCATATTCCCCTCATGACATTCAGCAAGAAGATGCTGAGATACTGATATCAGTGTGAAAACCACTAATCTAACCAAATATCCTCATTTTATAGATGAGGTTATCGAGATCCTCAGAGGTTATAAATTAGTTACTGGCAGAACTAGAATCTGAATAAAGATCTCATGAATGGCTGCCAGTCCAATACTCTAATCCTTATGTCAAGAAACCACCCTCTCTCTCCAGATAAGAAATGAACACAAAGGATTTTCTTTCAATTTCCTGCAATAAAGAGGGAAAGGAAAGGAAATGAATTCAATCTGAATTACACCAACTCTGCATCTGAACTTTCTGTCAAAATCTTGCACCTAATAACATGAAATCTTCTTTAAGAATCTTAATTTTAAAAATTCACAATAGCAGCTATATCTTTTTTCATCAACAATATTTAGGCATATTTAAAAAGTGAGATTATTAAAGAGATGGACATAAACCCCTAACTTCAACCACTATTTAAACTCAATGATGGGGAAAAAAAAAACCCAAAGCCAAAACCAAAACCCTCTATGATGGCATATTAAAATATGATTAAAAAAATGCTATTACTAGACTCATGTTTAATAACTACACTATATAGTAGTTTTTTCTACAAACAATAGCCATCTGACAGCTATTTGAAAACCCAGGGCCAAATGCGTTTGACTTTCTCTGTTACATCTAGAAATGGGTAAAAAAAAAAAAAAACAAGGCCAGTTTGAGGTAATGAAGAAATATTTCATATATTTCATATAGTTACACGATTAACCTTACCCCCTTAAAGATGATGTAACAGAAAGCCACTGCCTATTTCTTACCTCTAGGTCAATCATAAGTTCAATGAATCTTTCACAGTAATGAACTTTGTCCATAGTGACTGGTTCTAGACATAACACAGAAAACATGTTAGAATCTTCTTATTTAGGCCATTCAATGTACTAAATCTTATAACTGGCAGTTATTTAGTTATTGAAAATGTCATCTGTCTCTTACAGGACAGGATCATGATTCTGAGTAAGGACCCCACCTGTATTTCAAAAAAGGCAGGCCTTACCCTTACGTTTAGCTCTACAAATTTAAGAAAGCAAAAAATCTATCTTGGGTCAGAAACACATTTAAAAAATCAGGTTTGCAAAAATATTTTAAAAGTGTTTAGACCTACTAATGTCTGTAATAATTAGTCATAAAAAATGACCATACTAAATGACTAGATTTAAAAGACCAAGTGCTACAAAAACTAAAAAGGCAGTCTAAAACAAAACAGAACTAAAAAGGCAATTTAAGGAGCGCCTGGGTGGCTTAGTTGTTTGGCGTCTGCCTTTGGCTTGGGTCATAATCCCAGGGTCTTGAGACGGAGCCCCACGTCCAGCTCCCTACTTGTGTTCCCTCTCTCCCTCTCCCACTCCCCCTGCTTGTGTTTTCTCTCTCGCTGTGTCTCTGTCAAGTAGATAAATAAAATCTTTAAAAAAAAAAAGGCGATTTAAATCATTTTTTTTTTTTATTTGTTAGAGAGAGAGAGAGCACAGGCAGACAGAGAGGCAGGCAGAGGCAGAGGGAGAAGCAGGTTCCCTGCCGAGCAAGGAGCCCGATGTGGGACTCGATCCCAGGACGCTGGGATCATGACCTGAGCCGAAGGCAGCTGCTTAACCAACTGAGCCACCCAGGCGTCCCTTAAATCAGTTTTTGACCTACTTTCCTTCTTGTCTCCATACACTAAACTTCTAGTTCTCTCATATACATAAATACACATATATATGTGTGTACATGCAGACATAGATACCTTTAGAATGCAAAGAGAATGGGCGGGAAAGGTACACACCAATCTAATTAAAGGGACAACTGTTAAATGAGTTTTTTTCCGTGTGTGTGTGTGTGTGTGTGTGTGTGTGTGTGTGTGTGTGTTACTTCTGACATTAAAATATCAATGACAGAGCAATGAAATATTTTAAAATCACTACCGTATTTTATGCTATTCAGGACTATTACTGTACTATTTTTATAAAACATTTACTTTTATTTTTAAATAATTACAACCTCATAACATGACAAACCTTTTGAGTTTTTTTTTTTTGAATACCAGATAATAGTCTACCATTTTACCAGCTAAACCATCCTATCAAGATTCTGTCAATTAAAGATTTATTTATTTGTCAGAGAGAGAGAGAGAGAGAGAGAGAGGTCACAAGTAGGCAGAGAGGAAGGCAGAGAGAGGAGGCTCCCCACTGAGAAAGGAGCCCGATGCGGGACTCGATCCTAGGACTCAGGGATCATGACCTGAGCTGAAGGCAGCCGCTTAACGGACTGAGCCAGCCAGGTGTCCTAAGATTCTGTCAATTAAAAAGGAAAAAATTCCAGAGTCCCCAAGGCTGCTTAGTCTAAGGACTCCCAGCAGCGACTAACCCCAGTGCCTAGATTTAACCTATGAATGCTTAAAATAAATCCATGTGTTTAATTTATTTGTACTATACAGGAAATTGGAAGGCTTCATCTAAAGAAAGAAATGCAAATTTCTTGTGACTAATATATGGAAATATTAAGTAGAACTTTTCTAGCTAACGTATGCTCCAAATCCAGACTATGAAATAACATAACCATAAAGTCTCATAGCTGGAAAAGACCTCAGAGAGTGCCTATTCTAGCTCTTCATTTTTCCAGGTAAGAAAGTGAAAACCAGAGAAAATGACCTCGTAAAAGTGTAGAACAAAATAATGGCTTGTTAGAACTGGAACTCAGGTTTTCTGAGACACAGTCTAGTCATATAGCTGTTGAAACTAAAGAATTTAAAGAAGCAACTTAAAAATTAAATCCATTCAATTTAGTCCTCTGCTCTTTTTTCTTGTTACTGTAAAAGAAAAATATTTTTGTCCAAAATTGAAAAAGTGAGCAAACTTTGTACTCTGTATTTTTATGTATAGTTTGAGAAAATTACTGACAATGACCTATTTAAAATTAAAATTAGAACATGATGCTTGCCACTCAACTTCTGAGCTCTGATGAATAAAGCTGCATATTTTTATGCATGTAGGCCCTACTAGGCATATTGTTTACAGCATAAACCTTGTCATTCCAATTTCAGACACCAAGATATCCTTATTATTTGCTTCTTATGTACACTGTGGGTTTTTTTTCCCTGTCTTCTGACAGCAGTCCTGATATCTCAGATCAACCTACACAGACTTCCTTAATAATAACTGATATGGATATGCTGTTTTTCATGACCCTGTAAAATGAAACTATAATCCTTATTTTTTTAAAAGCCAGTTTTCTGTTTTCTAACTATAATCCATCCACCTTTACACTCTCTGAACTGTCACACTTCTTTAATCATCTTGTTGGTTCAGCTGCCAAAAAGTTAACAAATTTTGATTAAAGCTCAAGGTCAATCTAAGAAATTTCCTTTTCTAGCAATAAATAAACAATGGTAATAGCGGGTGATTTGTAGATTGTTAAAATTACTGCAGGTCCCATGTTGCTGTTGTTACTTGATTTTCAAACCTTGCTGATGCCCCCAAATTAACATTCTATAGAGATGTCAATTTTTATGACCTTATTACAGGCATTAGTAGTTCTAAGTACTCATTACTACCTTTTGTGCACCAAAAGATAAATCTAAGTTTTCCTCCTAGATTTAAGCCACTTAACTGAAACACTTAAAAATACTAATATTGGGCCACCTGGGTGGCTCAGTTGATTAAGTGGCTGCCTTCAGCTCTGGTCATGATTCCAGGGTCCTGGAATCGAGGCCCGCATCAGGCTCCCTGCTCAGCAGAGAGCCTGCTTCTCTCTCCCCCTCTGCCTGCCACTCTGCTTACTTGTGCTCTCTGTCAAATGAATAAATAAAATCTTAAAAAAATATACTAATATTAAGTGACTTAGATTATCAGCATATGACAATTTTTTCTTTACACCGATGGTGGGAGTAATCTTATGCCTCAAATCAGGTATAGCTGATGGACAGCATTAGTATCTACTCCTCGCTGAATTATATGTATGATTTTCAGTTGTAAAATATTACTTGGAAGGTCAACATTTATAAGTAATCCTGTTGTATTTTAGTTTTAAAAAACCTACAATCTCTGATGCAAAAATATACATATGATATACCTACAGAGCTGCTCTTAGATTATATCCCACTTAGAAAATAAAATTTTATTAACCAATGACATATCTTACATAGCATATATACACCTTTATTAAGTAAAAAATATTCTATGTACATTCACTAAATGCTTATAAAGGTCTTGCAAACTCAGGATAATGTAATTAACCCCCCTGGTATATAGGCATTATCTCTCTCTCACACACACACACAAATATAGTATAATCATGGTATATTTTTAAGTATATAGTCTATACAACATATATTTGCTTCATCAATAAATGGAGGCCATGTTGGAGGGATCTCTTTTCCATTTTGTTTTGTAGCTCATATCTCAAAAATAATTCTTTCCCCTCCAAACAGTATTTGATGTTGTTTAAAAACACTATTTAGGACCATATTGTAAATGACACGTGGCTCTGTGACTGTCTCGCTCACCACTGTATTCTAGCACCTTGCTCAGGACCTAAGTCTAGCAAGCAAACTCAAAAAATATTTGCTAAATAAGTATTTCAATAACTATGTAGGTACCTTTAAAATATGTGAATTCCTAAGGCAGTCACAATACTCAGGCTGGTAATATACACGAAAAGGGGAGGACAGATATGTTGTCATTACGATTTAAAACTATTCTAAGAGCAGGTTTCAGACTGGAGACTAATAAATACTGTAGGGGTACCTAAATGACAACTTCACAAATGAGCTAACAGTAGATAGTTACCAGAAAGAGGCACTGATTTCAGCACAGAGATAAACTTCTGTATGAGTTGTGAAAGAAATCTTCTTTCTTGATAGGCTCTAAAATCAGAGAGTAACATTGACCAAATTATTTTTGAAAAATAATTATTTCAAAAGTAAACTTTAAATGTTGAACAAGCCTTTCTTACACTGTTTAAATGTTCCATTTTCCCCTGAAATTGGGACCATAATTTGGACACACAGCTGCTTCTTTATTACTGGTGTAATAAGCCAGCTAAGAAACACCCCGTTCTCTTTCTGTGAAAGTTTTCACTTGTGATTTAAAGGTCAAAACTAGAAAGGAGTTTTCAAAATTTCATTTATAGTCTGATTCAAAATTTAATGTTTAAGTATGTAGTTAAGATAAGCAATTTTATACTTTAATATGTTTGAAGTATCACATAGAATACTACAATGTCTAAAAATTAAATACTGGTTTAAGAAACAATTTTCTACTCATTACTAATTTAAGATGCACTATATACCAATCAATCAACAAACATTATCAGGTATTGGGCAGCTGCAAATGATTATGCCAGTCCTGCTGGAAATACAAAGGAGGGGAATGACTAAAATGTACTTGAAATGACAAGTATTATCATTTAAAGATAATCAGTAACACAGACCAGCATGTAATTAATAAAACTGGCAGACATTAATCGAGCATTTAGTGTGTCAGGATCTGAGCTGCACTTAGTACTTCATATGAATGATCTCATGTAATGCTGATAAACAGTCCATGAAATAGGTACTACTAGCTGTCCCAATTTCACACTGGTGCTTAAAGAGGGAGTTTAACTTGCCCACAGTTACACAGCAAGTGAGTGTCGAGCCTAGTTAAGTCTGACTATAGAATCTTTTCTCTAAATATCTACCCATATTCTGACCATTACACAAATAGCTGGCATTGCAATAAAAACCACAGCATGTTTCTGGAATTCAGAAGAAGAAAGCACTGCGGCCTAAAGTAATCTGTCTAGAAGTGCTTAGGTTAGCCTTCAATTAAGTGAAGTGGAGGGGAAAGGGTACTTAAGGAAGCAACGTTTAAGAAACAATGAACAGACTGGGACAAGGATTTGGGGGAGTCGAAAAAAACAGTCCTTGCCACTGCAAGGAGTTCAGAGTTTATCCTAGGGAACCAGGAAACCATTGAAAGCTTGTGAATAGGAATATGGCAAGGAAAAATTTTCTATGGAGATGGCTAGTTAGGCTCATTGTTGTGGGAAAGCTGGAAGAAACACCAAATAGGAATTTATTGTAGTACTTTAGTCAGAAGCTATGAAGGCCTGAATTAAGACAACAGCAGTGTGAATAGCAAGAAAGAAGAAAGAGGACAAAAGATGATCCAATAGGACTAACTGATGGGATATAAATTGCTAGTCAAAGGACTGGAATAGTCCAAGCCCTACTACCTGGAAGAATTAAGAGAAACTGGCCAGAAAGGCAAGTTTAGGAGGAAAAACAATGAATATTACTTAAGCCGAAATGGAGTTCATGGCAACAGAACAGATCCTTCAATAGCATGGGTTTGAACTGCACAGGTCTACTTACATGCAGATTTTTTTCAATTAATACACTACAGTACTGTGAATACATTTTCTCTTCCTTAGGATTTTCTTAACATTTTCTATTCTCTAGCTTACTTTAAGAGTACAGTATGTAATAGATACAGTATACAAAATATGTGTTCACTGACTGTTATTAGTAAAGCTTCTGGTCAACGGCAGGCTATTAGCAGTTAGGTTTTTGGGAAGTCACAAATTATATGTGGACTTCTGACTGTATGGCGGGGGATATTGGTACCCCTAACCTCCGTGCTGTTCAAGGGCCCAGTGTACACCGCAAAGAGTTACATGAAGACTGGAAGCAGAGAAGACAGGGCCACATAGATTTATGGCTAAATCATATTGAGGTAATGGTAAGAGCGAGTTTAAAAAAAAAAAAAAGAAAAAAAAGAGTAGTCAAGTAATACAGATGCCATGTGATTAGTTTAATCAAGAGGCTGTTGGATGGGAAGGCACCATGAGAGATGAGACTAGAGTTGGAAATTAAAGAAGGAATTTTCCTACTCTGACCCTAATAATATCCTGTCCATATAGCTCTCACTCCCTTACACCCAAACTTGTTTCTCTAACATGCAGCTTTTTTTTTTTTTTTTAATGTATTTATTTGACAGACAGGGATCACAAGTAGGCAGAGAGGCAGACAGAGAGAGAGAGGAAGAAGCAGGCTCCCTTCAGAGCAGAGAGCCTGATGTGGGGCTCGATCCCAAGACCCTGGGATCATGACCTGAGCCGAAGGCAGAGGCTTTAATCCACTGAGCCACCCAGGTGCCCCTAACATGCAGCTTTTTACAGCTCTTCCCATTTTCAGTGCCATCAGCATAACTCCAGGTTTCACTTCTTTTTGTCTCAATCCTCTTTTCAGGGTTTATGTATCTCACGAAATCATCTCACCCATACTCATGGCTTTCATTATTAGTTGGCTACACATGTATAGAGCACTCTCCTAAGTGGAAGAAAAAATAAGCTAGGGCTGGAAAGATATCCTAGATCCAAGGGAAGGGAGTCTTCGGCATATTTACATATGCAGAGAAAAAGGAGTGAGTGGAAAAGAACAATAAAAGATGGAAACAGAACAAGGAGTGCGGCTGCAATAGTCATCACGTAGAAAGGCAAGGTCACAGACCAGTTAGCTTGAGAGAGAAAGAAAGTGAGAGAGAGAGCTTTGCGCAGTGGCAGTATCGTAGCCAATGAGGTTTATCCGAGGCGCGATTATTGCTAATAGAAAGTGAGAGAGAGAGAGAGAGAGCTCTTAAAGTATGCAGATCCTTCCCCGTGTACTAATAGCACTTTGGTAAAATAAATACTTGCTGCCAGACTTACTCAACTGATTATAAATATTACTATTAAAAGATTATAAATATTACTATTAAAAGAGTGTTAATATTACTATTAACACTCATTTGCTTCTTTAATCCTTATACCTGATTTTTCTCCCTAGCATGTATCACCATCTAAAATACTATATAATTGATCTGTTTGCTGCTGTCTTTCCCAACTAGAACGTAAGTTCCATAGAGCAAATAATTACTTTGTTCTCTGCTTTATCCCCTATACCTCGTATAGTACCTGGCAAAATATAAATATTCACTATTTGTTGAATGACTGCATGATGGTTAGAGTGTATAAAAGTCATTCTTAAGTGTGTGAGAGTAAGAAAAACAAAGAAAAGTTGGATTAATGACCTGAAGATTGTGGAGAAAATCGAGAGCCATCCACGAGAGACAAACTATGGTCAACAGACAGACAGAAGATCAGTGATATACTTCTCACTGGGGCAGACAGAGGAGAAAGAAGAATAACATGATGATGTTGTGGTTTTCCCTTCACATCTTTATGAAAAATATGACAATAAAAGCACTTCTTAATTATTTGGTTCAGCCTTATATAATGGAAACAACAAACCAGTCAATATCATCTAAGACCCAAAACAGCATAACAAACCAACAAGGAATAAGCTTTGGGAACATACTGTTCTCTTGCTTCTGGATCCATCTTTTCATCATTCTTTTTAATCAAGTTCCAGAATTTTCTTAGCTTAGGTGTCTTTTTTAATTCTAATTCCAATCGTGCCTGAAAGAATGATGTGATATTAAATCACCAGTAACCTCAAAATTTACAAGGATAAAAATTAGATCCACTATTAGCTAATTTTCTAAGGTGTGGATACAGTGGGATAAAACCTGAAAGCAACATGATAAAACCTGAAAACTATGAAACTAATAAGTCTATTTTAAAAAACCGCTCAATTCGGGACGCCTGGGTGGCTCAGTTGGTTAAGCGGCTGCCTTCGGCTCAGGTCATGATCCCAGCGTCCTGGGATGGAGTCCCACATCGGGCTCCTTGCTCAGCAGGGAGCCTGCTCCTCCCTCTTCCTCTGCCTGTCTCTCTGTCTGCCTGTGCTCGCTCTCTAACTAATAAATTTTTAAAAAATCGTAAAAAAAAAAAAAAACCGCTCAATTCTAATAATTGCTAATAATATAAAAAAGTAATAAAAACTGCCTTTTCTTGTCAAGATCTTAAACTCAATAATCAATTAAATTTCTTTCCTATTTCTAAAATTAAGGATTTAAGTTTGAAAAATTAGAGCATTAACACTTATTAGTATAATCACCGAAATTTGAAAAATGAGTCTGAAACACTGAACATAGAAACAGCGGTCACAAGTAAACAAAGAAATGTCCACACAACTATATTCTTTCTAATGGCACTTATCAGCTTTAACTTAGCATTATTTATATGTCTATTTTTATCACCATCAACTGGTACCTATGAATAAGCCTGCGTTTCTGGGTATGCGCAAAAACCCCATGTACCAGAAATGGAATTTTCAGTAAATTTATTATTTATCCTGAAAGTTGATAGTTATAACTTTATTCCCCAAGATCACAATTAATTTGGTTTTGATAGTGACACATATGATCCAATAAGGATTTGATGAAAGAAAAAATGAAGTCATTAATATTAAACATGTTCTAGACCTTCTCCTATAACTGTGTGTACATTCTAATCTAAGGAAATAAAAAATTCAAGTATTTAGTCTCACCCAAAGACACATATGAAATAACAACCACATTTTGCTAAATTAACCCTTTCTTTAGGAGCTCAATAGATACTACCTTATTTTACCTCATAATAATGACATTAGGTGAAAGATCTCCTAGCTTATACATAAAAACTTTAAAATTAAAAAAACTACATGTATGATAAGTTAATGCATAGTAAATTAAACATATTTTCTAAGCAGGAAACGGGATTTTTAGTTACCATTTTATATCCGTATTAAAGCTACATTGTCTTAAACTGCATTTTCCACTTACATAATACATATACACGTAAGTTTCTGAATGAAATTAGGTACTTACAGGCTGTAAGCCCATCCACATTGGGAGGGAGATAAGCTGCTGTACTTGACTCCTTATCAAGTCTACTTCCTGTTTAAGGCACAAAGAAAAATTTATAAGCACACCAGTACTTTAACTTAAATCTTTACATAAGGAATAACTACACCTTTTTTAAGTTCTGGGGTGAAAATATACCACCAATACTTTCAAATTAATGATAATATTTCATATTAAGGGCTTAAAGTGCTGGTTAGTGTTCCATAGTTCCAAGAAGGCTGTGATGTATCTTGTGGAGAAAATACCTGTGGCACATAAGGTTTGTTTAGACTTCAGTTACAGTGCTGTTGGCCATGAGTTCAAGGTTAATAAATCAACAATGTGTTATTACATAAGATGTCTTTATTTATTTATTTATTTTTTAAAAAGATTTTACTTATTTATTTGTTAGAGAGCGAGCGAGCACAGGCAGATCCTCTAATGTAGCATTTGGAAAGAATTTCTCACTATTTTTTTTTTTTTTAAAGATTTTTTATTTTTATTTGTTAGAGAGAGAGAGAGTGAGCACAGGCAGACAGAGTGGCAGGCAGAGGCAGAGGGAGAAGCAGGCTCCCCACCGAGCAAGGAGCCCGATGTGGGACTTGATCCCAGGACGCTGGGATCATGACCTGAGCCGAAGGCAGCCACTTAACCAACTGAGCCACCCAGGCATCCCAAGGTGTCTTTAAACAGAAACACATAAAACAAATTTATGTATTGATCAACTGATGAAAATGCTGTGATCATAGGCTTATAGGGACCTAGCCCTGTATTTTCCCTAGGAACAATGGTTCACTTTCAGCCAATTCAGTGTTTTCAGCTACTTCACAGACCTAACTACCTCAAGTAATGAGAACTCATGACATATTGAAAAAAATGAAGTTATTTTTTTTTTTAAAGATTTTATTTATTTGACACAGAGAGAGAGATCATAAGTAGTCAGAGAGGCAGGCAGATAGAGAGAGGGAAGCAGATTCCCCGCTGAGCAGAGAGCCCAATGCGGGACCCTGAGACCATGACCTGAGCCGAAGGCAGAGGCTTAACCCACTGTGCCACTCAGGTGCCCCAAAATGAAGTATTTTAATAAAAAACTAGCTTCTAAGTTAACCAAACCTAGCACCAAACTACCAATTCTAAATAAAAATCTTTTTTTCAAAAGATTCTTTAAAAATAAAAATCTTTTTTTTATAAGATTCTTTAAAAATAAAAATCTTTTTTTTATTCAATTTCTGATAGTGTCCTGTCTATATTTACATTTGCATTATGTAGCTCAGTAAATGTTAAGGGGGTAATAGTGGCATCTACTATGGGCTTCACAAATCTTTTTTTTTTTTAAGATTATTTTTTGTAAAGGCATTTTTTAAAAATGCCTTTACAAGATTCATGTGAGGTAGTACCTACAACAAATAATAACCATCCATCTATCAACATCCAGTCTTAAGAAAGAACCTCCAGTTTTGGGGTCTGCATGGGTCGAATGCACAATCAGTTCAGAAGCATATATTTTTAAATAAATAGGTATAGACCTTCACTTAACCACAGTAGAGAAGTGCAAAAGAAATATTAATTACTATAAATATTTAATTCTTTTGAAGATACTCTTATGAAGGATGAAAATATGTCATACACACCCAAGAGATTTTCAGAGATCATCCACAACTGCCTCTAACTGGTCAACTCAAAACAAAACTCTCCTGTTGACCAGGCAGCTTGTGCATGAAGGCATGTCTGAAAAGCAATAAAGCTAGTTTCTCTGTGCAACTGCAGCACAGATCTCATTACTCAAAGTTCATACTGGCTAGATTCTTTGCTGTTCTACCTTTGGAGAATTTCAGTTCTAATTACCACTTTTCTTAAGAGTCAAGAAAGAAAAAAGGAGATCCAGTCCAAATCTATTTTAAAAGTGAATGGATCTTCTAAAATGTTTTTACTGAGAAGTGGCTGAAATGAAGCTTTGGCATTATCCTCCATCCCTGCTACCACGGATGAAGAGTTGGCTATACAAGTAATTTCATTTATGTTCAACTTAAAAAACAAGAAAATGTGAAAGTTTTCCCAAAAGATAAAGTAAAATTACCAAACTATTGAAGCAATGATCAAGAAAAAGCAGCAAGACCGTCTGTTCATGGAGTGAAAATTCACCATCGGTTTCAGCTAATGCTGCTTTCAAGATACACTTAAAAAAAAATGGGAAGTGGTCTGGCTTCTTCTTAAAAGTCTGAAAAGAGAAAGAATAAAAATTTAGTTTGATATGGCTTGCTCTCCACTTTTTCTCCCTTAAACAAACATCAGTAGACTCTTTAGGTGTCTAGTAACAACACCAAATAATTACAAAAAAGATTATCTGCTTAATTATAATTAACGGTAAGAAATCAAATATAGGTTTCTGGCAAGATCATGAAAGAGTTGCAGCAACCTTTACCTAATAAAATAATGTTTTATGCATGTGTTTTAAAAATATATATATACAAATATATTTTTTAAAGTAATCCCTATGCTGAACATGGGGCCTTGAACTCATGACCCCAAGATCTAGTTTCATGCTCTACTGACTGAGCTAGCCAGGTGTCCCTAAAATAATGGTTTACTTTATTTTTTTCTTTTGTGGATTATGCTCACATTTAGCCTAGTGTTTGTTTTCTAAGGATCTTAAACATTTTAATTCTTCTAACATAAGCAAAAGAAACATCTTTAGCAAAAATTACAGTTTCCCACTAACTAATCTCAAAGACAATCTCAAATCTCCTGCTTTGTATTAGCTCTTTACTCTTAACAAGTAAGTAATATACAAAAAGTAAACAATGTAAATATATTCAAGCTTCCCTCTGATCTACCTCCCCATCAAGTTACTTCCATATCTCTTCTTTCAGAGAAGTGCTCCAAAGGTGTGGTCTACATTAGTTGTTTTCATTTACTTCCCTACAATAGCCTTCCACCCCCAGGATGCCCCTGAGGCTATTAGGGTTATCAGTCTAACCACTCTTCCAACCCCATAAATGCTGGTTATTAGTCTAACCACTCTTCCAACCCTTTTAAAATGCTGAGGGCTCCTCTTCTTCTATTATATACATGTTAATATTTTACAGTTCTAACTTCTTCTTCTTTTCCCCCTCCTTTGACTTCAAAAACATACGCCAATGATTCCAAATACATATCCTCAGTAGATTACTCTCATTAACTCTGCATTCTAGGATTCCTCTGTGTACTAGACAATTTCATCTAGATATTCAAAAGGCAATTTAAACTCAGTAAGTCCAAAAATCAATTCAACAGTTTTGTACCCTCCTTGGTACTTCTCAACCCTCTATTATTACCCATCGTGGTAAATGGCAGTATCACCTATTACACTCCGTTGCCTAAGCCTGGAAACTTGTTGGAAATAACACCCTTCCCTAATATTAATTATTCAATTATGAAATCCCGTCAATTCTTTTTTTTTAATATTTTATTTATTTGAGAGAGAGAGAGTGAGAGAGAAGATGAGAGGGGAGAAGGTCAGAGGGAGAAGCAGACTCCCCATGGAGCTGGGAGCCCCATATGGGACTCAATCCTGAGACTCTGGGATCACGACCTGAGCCAAAGGCAGTCCCTTAATCAAATGAGCCACCCAGGCGCCCTCAATTCTACTTTCTAAATCTTAGTGTATCCTCTTCTCTTCATCTGTATTTCTCTACTTCAAGTCCTAATCACCAACATGCAAATGATCAGGTCATTCTTTAGCTCAAAAAATCTTGCCCCTCCCTTCCTTTAATAGCTTGAAGCAACTTCAAGAAATCTGCAGGATCTTTCAATAATATACAAGGCCCATAGTTTATTCTGGGCTCTAATCTCCCCAAAGATGGCTCTTCTTAGTGAATATCCAAGAGAAGTACCCATGGTTTTATCTTAAGGAGTTTAATGCTTCCTTAATTTAGAGACCATTGCCAAAACCCATGCCTTTTCTTCATTCCTTAATTTAGAGACCATTGACAAGTACCCATGCTTTTTCTTCATTTAAAAAAGTTGATGAGCTGATCATTTTATGGCAGCCAAACAGAACCTAGATTTTGGACCTCTACTGACCAAGCCTCTATTACAGTAGCACAAAGAGAAAATGTCTACTAGAAATTTCAAAAAGGGAAAGCAGATCCTAAATTGGGGATAAAGAGAAAAGTGAAATTATAATATGAACATATGTCTTAACTTTGGAAATGTATAGAAAACAAATATATACTCCCTGCCGTGAAAAAGGACACTGAAAAATATGATCTCATTTGAGCACGATTTGTGCTAATTAATATAAACTTCATTTCAATCTAATTAAAAGTCTTTATAATCCATGCCATTCTTCATCTCAAACCCAAAATAGAAAAATAATTTCACTTTCATAGTGTTTTGGTTCATAGTAAATTACTTTGAACAAAGTATTGAAACCAAAAAAGAATAGTATTCTTCATATATCCACTTTTTTCTCAACACTTAATTTTGGGGCAGAGTTCTACTCTAAAAGCATTATTTATTATCAGTCAAAAGTTCTACTTTTTAATGGCTTAAACACAGTATGAAAGCTCTGAAGTAATTTAAATCTGTTACCTCCCATGCAGGGACATTTTCTCTGAATTTTTCATTCACCATACAGCAGATTGACATTAAATAGGCCTTGCTGGACACCTCTGGAGAATAATTCATCCAGAGGTAATTTTCAAGATACTGGCTGTGAAGAGTGAAAAAGCACAGAATACTTCATTAGTTACCACCACTCACCATAATATGTCACTTACCTGGAGAAGCATGATTATCTACAACTTTCTGAAAACTTTTTAAAAACTACCTAACTTGGAAATCCTTCACAAACTTACCTGTAATCTAGGTCACTGCTATCTGCTACCAATTTATTAAATTTATTAAGGAGTATTTTCACCACAGTCTTAAAATAAGAATTCTGGTATCTTGGAGGGAAAATGCCAGTTACTCTGAAAACTGACTTATGTTGAATACCTAGTAAATCAGGTATTAAAACGCTTCTTCTTATTAACTCTCTTTCTTAGTTTCTGGAAGTTATTTGGCCCTCATATGAGGTGGTATTAATGTCTCAGATACATTTATCTGCTGAAATTGCCCATAATATCATTTTGGGTTTTTTTCATCAAGAGTTTTAGATAAGGAATATCTAGTGTTCTGATGGTAATAATTACGTGTTAGTAATCTTTGCTGTCTTCCTGCCTTGAAAGTGTAAATTCTTATTCTCCAAAGCTGCAATTATTAGAAATAAATTTCAGTATTTCTGATTTCTACAAGAGAACTTTGCTACCATTCAGGGTACTTATAAACATCATTTATCACACTGGGGTTAATATACTCTCGAGCACCAATTTTAAAAAAGCAAGGTATTTTGTTCCCACTTTTAAATCACTCCATATTCAGGGCGCCTGGGTGGCTCAGTGGGTTAAGCCTCTGCCTTCGGCTCAGGTCATGATCTCAGGGTCCTGGGATTGAGCCCCGCATTGGGCTCTCTGCTCAGCGGGGAGCCTACTTCCCTTCATCCCTCTCTGCCTGCCTCTCTGCCTACTTGTGATTTCTGTCTGTCAAATAAATAAATAAATAAAATCTTTAAAAAAAAAAAATCACTCCATATTCATGCTGCGATCACTCACACATGTGTGCAGACCTATGTACAAACCCACATAGTTAAGTGGTTTAGATTCTGCTGTAACACTGTAATTTTTCTACTTCCTCTTATGCTCACATCAGTACTTCCATCTTTAGCAATACTTACTTTATTTAAAAGAACCTAAAAAACTGGGTAAGTGGAATTTTACTTAAAATGATGGTCAAAAGGCTCCAAGTAAAGCACTTCAGTGCTCTTTCATAAATAAAATGCACAAAGCTTCTTTCATTCTTTTCTTACAAATTTAAATTCCTTTTTCCCAAATTATACCCTTTAGAACTTTTCTCGGCAAATCTGTTAGTATTAATCTGTTTGAAATTTATTTCATGACAGTTTAGCTGGTTATATAATTCTTTATGGGTTGTTAGTAATTTTTTTCTTCTATTGGTCTCATTCTATTACATTCTCTATTACTACAACAGAGAAATCTACAATTAATCTATGCATCCTTGTTTGAGTAATATCTTTTTTTTCCTCTAGCAGATAAGATCTTCATTCCGTCTTTGCCAGTCTTCAGTTGCTCTATTTAGTATTATTATACTTCCAGAATCTAAAACTCATGTTTCAACTGTAGAAAATTCTTAACCACCATCTCTTCTAAATTGCTACTTCTCCATTCTCCCTAAATCTCTTCTGAAATTCTTAATGGACTTTCTAATTTTCACTTGTGTATCTCTGAATCTCCTTTTATATTATTCATTTCTATTTCTCTTTGCTATTATTAATTAATTTTCTATATTCCAGTCCACCAATCCTGTCTCCTCTAATCCACCACAGGCCTATGCTGTTTTATTGTGCTTTGCTTTATTCAGTTTTGCAGATGTTTCATTTTCCACAAATTGAAGGGTTTGTTGCAATGTTGCACTGACCAAGTCTAACAGCACCATTTTTTCCCAAGTATTTGCTGTGTGTCTGTCACATTTTGGTAATAAGAATTATCAAAGAATTTGGCAATAAGAATATTTCAAACTTTCTGATTATTATATTTGTTATGGTAATCCATGATTTATGATCACGACTTGTTGAAAGCTCAAATCATAGCTAGCACTTTTTAGCAAGGAGGTATTTTTAAATTAAGGTGTATAGATTTTTTTTTTAGACATAATGCTGTTGCACATTTAATAGACTATAATATAGCATAAACATAACTTTTATATGCACTAGGAAACCAGAAAATAGATTTGACTTGCTTTACTGCAGTGGTCTCAAACTGAACCTGCAATATCTCCAATGTGCCTGTATCCAATCTGTCCACTAAGTTTTAAAATTTCAATAATTTTTATTTCTGTTTTCCCCAAATCTATCCATTTTTAGTATCTTATTCCATGTTCACACAATTTCTTCTTTTATATTCAATTTTAAACATAATGATTTGACAGTATATATCAATTATTTAATTATCTAAGGTCCTGCGTGGGTAGGATGGGGATATAATTCTGTTATTTCAACTGACCAGCTTACAGTTGATTATTATCCTAACATGCTTTGTAATTAGGGACTATGAACTTAATTTTACTAGGGTTCTACAGGAATTTTTCTGCAATGCAATTGGGATACATATCCTTCCAGAGTACCCTTACATTTGTTTCTGCTGGATGCCTCAGAGGTAGCACTGGCTTGTCAGTTTTTAATACTAATGTTTTATCTTGGGGGTTATCTGACTACACAGTGAACCCCAAATCCATTCTTAACATTTTCAGATGAGGAACTGAGGCTATGAAAGTAGATGATTTGCTCATGATGATATGGGTAGATGGGTGGGGGGATGGGTGAAATTGGTGATGGGGATTTAGAAGTGTCCTTGACAAGATGAGCACCGACTGATGTATGGAGTTGTTAAATCACTATATTGCACCTGAACCTAACATAACACTGTATGTTAACTATACTAGAGTTAAAAAAACATGACACAGGTATCCCTATGGTATACAGACAGTATAGATCTGACACCATCTTTAACTTCATCAAAGTAAAGCCTTTTAACTCACCTAAATTCCAAGAGCATTATCTTTCTGATGGCAAACCTAAAGTATAAAAATAAGTAATAAAAATGTTTAAACAGAAAATATAAATATTTCAGAGTCATTAATACAGATACATTTTGGAATCTTGTTTTAATGTCGACCCACATATCAGAATCATATTTTAATATGCATTGAAGAAAGCTCATTTTGCTTTTATACTTTTTCTTTGTATTTTGTCAGGGTAGTTTATTTTTTAAAAACTAAAAAAAGTTACTTAATAGGACAGGTGAAACCTTATCCTACCCGTATTAACAAACACAATTAGCACCATGACATAATGAGATATAACACATAGGTTAATAAGGCAAATAATTTTAATGAAAACACAAATGTTCATCACTATCCATATTATTGGATCACAATTGCCAACAGGTTGCCTATATTAATTTCTTAAGCAATGACCAACATCCTTTTATCAATATTCAAAAGGAAACATTCTGAAGTCATGCCCTCCTGAAAGTACATGGGACACATGTATCTCCATCACAAACATAGGAATCAGACTTTTCACAGTTTCATGAGTCTTGACCTTAAGTCTACAATATGACAAAATTGTGAAAGGAATATTAGACATTTCTATTTACTAGACTGTCTTTTTTAAATAAAAGTACTTTGTTTTATAAAAATAAATACTGCTGTAGTTACCAGGTATCTCTCCAAAGGCAGGTTCAAATGTCCACTAATTTGGTTTTATCATTTTACATATTAGAAATAAAGTGGTCAGAGTAGGACACTGCCACTAGATAATAGCCTCCAGCTTTGAAAATTAAATGTGTAGGCATTATAAATCTATAATACCCCAAGAGACAATTATCCTGTCAAAATACTATTCTACTGATTTTTGATCTCTTCCATAGTTTCACTAAGCAAACAATGTCACAGAACTTTACTGAGAATAAAATGAAAGTTTTTACTGTGCAAAAGCACAAAGATATAACACTGAGAAAGTACTTGCTTCTACAGCCTGCCAGACCATGGACTGGATATAACATCTTGTATGTCAGACACACTAGGTCTACAGCTGCAGACATGACTGTGAACAGAATTCACTGTGTCCACTATGCACTCAACTGCATGCTTAATTTCTTCAGTCACAGAAAGGACCTCTTGATGAAAGAAAGAAAAAATACCAGCTCATAAGATAGAAGACAGTATTCTAAGGGTGCCCAGGTGGCTCAGTCGGTTGAGCACCTGACTCTTGGTTTTGGCTCAGGTCATGATCTCGGGGTCGAGGGATTGAGCCTCTGTACTATGTGTGGACCCTGCTTAAGATTCTCTCTCCATCTCCCTCTGCCCTGCCCCTGCCCCCTTGTTTTCCCTCTCCCTAAAAAATAATAATAATAATTAATTTTTAAAAAGAAGAGAAGAAGATCATATTATTTTGGTCATGACTCAGAACTACCCTCACAACATCTTTTAAACATTCTGGGACCCAGTTTCCTTATATTCAAAAGGGGCAAAATAGCCAATTTATTTCCAAATGACTGGACAAGAGAAAAATAAGTCATGATAGGTCAAGATAAAGCAAAAACACTCAATTTCACCTCTAGCATTCCTGGTGGTATTCATTAAATTTGGAGTTTTATTCTGCCAATAAGCCTTGCTGCTATAATTGCCACTGCTGGTTCTTAGGAAATAACTGTGTGAACACATGAGGTCTGGAGTTGTGGCAGCCCTCTTGCAACCACATAGGGAAAGCCCCCCACCCCCGCAAAATTGTGAAAAGGTTGACAAAGGCTCTCACATTAACTTCTGAACTACCCATATCCAGACTTATTGTAAAGTAGATGATTAAAAAAACAAATAATAATAGTGAACAAAAGAAGCCAGCCACAAAAGAGTACACCACATGATTCTATTTAAAGTTTAAAAACAAGCAAAACTACAGTGTTCATGTTTCCATACTTACATCTCAAAATTAGTTAAAGCAAAAGACCATGCAAGGGCTTCTGGGATGCTAACAAATATTGGCTTCTTGGTGGTGGTTATGAGTGATAATAATCTAGAAGGCTAAACATTTCTATTTTATGCCCTTTTCTGTATTATGTTTCATAGCAAAGGGGTTTAAGCAGTTTTTTAAAAGTTTTTAAAATTTATTTAAGTAATCTCTACATGCCATGTGGGTCTCAAACTCATGACCATGAGGTCGAGAGTTACATGCTCTTCTGGGTAAGCCAGCCAGGCACCCTGGGGTTTAAACATTTTAAATTAAAACAAATATAAACACTTGCAAAAGTAAACTACACTATAACACACTTTTTTTCTGCATAAAAACCACTTAGATGGATTCATAACAGAATTAATTGTCATACCAAAGGGTGCTGTTTAAGAAGGTTCTAAAGGGCAATGGACCTTGCACTACTTAAGAATGGAGTATTGGATAAGAGTCAAAGAACCAGGATTTAATACCCAGCTCTTCCTTTAACTACTGGCAAACATTTTGGGTTAGCTACTTAACCCCTCTGCACTGCAGTTTCTCCATCAATAAAACAAGGACAATTCTGTGACTATCACACGTTGTTGCGAGGAAATACTATACGTGCAAGGTGCTTAGAGCAGAATCTGGTACACAGTAAGCACTTAACAAATAACAATTATGATTATTTTTAACATGTTAAAATTAAACAGATAAAAATATTAAGATATGTTTGCCAAATCTGAAAATGTAAGGATTCCAAATATGAATCAATTGTATAATAGACCACACATTCATGGGTGACTGAGCGATATGATATTTTACTACTTTTGAGATCCTAGAAGTTATTTATACCATAAGAATATTAAGAACTAATTGATTTATTTCCCAGATTCCTCCTACAGAAATAGGGTTGATATGCAAAAAATGTGCATTATAAGAACCTTAATGTATAATATTAAGAGTACCTTATAGCTTTAAACTGTCTATTTTGATAGCCTACAAACACATTAATAAATCTTACATCAAGTCATTCTCCAATAATGAAGATATTACCAACACATAACTCAGTAAAACAGCTTCCTCAGGCATTAGTCTAAAAAACGGTCATTTAAAAATGTAAATATACATTATTTAACCTTAGGGAATGGGAATTCAAGAGTACACTTATGATGAAAACATATATATACATTACAGTTTATGTATTATAGAAGTACACTTAACTTTCTGAACTTTGAGATTTGAGGGCAAAATATAATCAGTTTACTTTCATTTAAGTATTCAAATGACTGATAAGAGGGTCATGATAAATCTTAGTGAGCCTGGCCAACAACAGTTACTTCTTTCAGCAATTAAAAATAATGTAGCCAAGGGGCACCTGGGTGGCTCAGTGGGTTAAAGCCTCTGCCTTCGGCTCAGGTCATGATCCCAGAGTCCTGGGATTGAGCCTCACATCAGGCTCTCCACTCCGCAGGGAGCCTGCTTCCCCACTCCCTTCCCCGTGCCCCACTCTCTCTGCCTGCCTCTCTGTCTACTTGTAATCTCTGTCTGTCAAATAAATAAATAAAATCTTTAAAAAGAAAAAAATAATGTAGCCAAGTATATAATTTATTAATTAATTTATTATTTTTTAAAAGATTTTATTTATTTATCTGACAGATCACAAGTAGGCAGGGAGACAGGCAGAGAGAGAGAGGAGGAAGCAGGCTCTCCGAAGAGCAGAGAGCCCGATGTGGGGCTCGATCCCAGGACCCTGGGATCATGACCTGAGCTGAAGGCAGAGGCTTTAACCCACTGAGCCACCCAGGTGCCCCGCCAAGTATATAATTTAAAAACACTGGCAGCTTTTGGTTATTAGTCACATAAAAATTATCTTTAAGGAAGAAATATTAATTGCTAAGGTTTTGAATGAAACAAACAAACAAATAAAACCACAGGCAATTATATTTCACTGGAGCAAAAGCCATTCCGAAGAGACAGAAAACTAGTTGAGAAGGTTCGAGATAATTTTCAGATTGGTATATCCTTAATATGTAAGAAAAAAGAATCCTAGAATTTGTCTACCCATTTATCTTAAGTTTTACTAGGTAATCTCATCCATACCTATTCCCAGACCAAGTCATAAGTTATATTCAAATGTTGTATCTTCAGAGGATTTCCCTGATCATTCAATCTAAAATGGTCCTTGTAGCTACCCTAAACACACTTTAATTTATAATACTACTTGCGACATTATATACCTGTATATTTCCTGTCTGTCTGGACTAGAACTAGAACACAAGTTCAGTGAGTAGAGACTTTATCTGCCATGTTCACTGTTGTACCCTTAGCACTGACATAGTGATTGATACAAAGCAGGCTCAACTCTGTCCTCTTTTTTGAGCTCTGTACTGAGATACCCAACTGTTTATCCTATATCTCTATCTGCATGGCTCTTTACTACCTAGAATTCAACATTTCTACAAGTGGACTAATGATCTATATCCAACTCCATCCCGAACAACAACAGGAGAAATCAGTAAAGGAATCCACTAATTAACCTAAGCCAAAAACTTAGAAAAGTCACCTTTGATTCTCCCCTTTCCCTCATCCACCACATCCAACCACCAGCCATCTTGTCACTTCTATCTCAAACTGGCACACCTCTTTATCTCAATCTTCCAAGCTAATTCAAGCCATCATTATCTGGAACCTAATTACTACAATATTCACCTAATTTCTTGCTTCTTATACCCTCCAAATTCCTTTTTTTAAAATATCACCATCATGCTTACATGCTTAACTTCCCATTATTCTTCAGATTAGAAACAAAATCCTTAACATGACCTTTGGTCCTGCTTCCTTTTACATGCTCACAAATCAATCATTAAAGCAAAAACAACTAGCCTCTCATATTGATGCTACCATGGATTTGCCTTCATAATATTTAGTAAAATTAACCTTCTAGGACTCAAACACATGAAAAATTAACAAATCTGAGATTTTGTAAGTTTTTTTTACAGTCATAACCTAAATGTTTCCATTTTATATGAAAACATTTAGTCAATTATCCTTCTAAAATACTCACTGGGCATGTATGTCTACAGCTGCAGATATAGAAACATACCCAAAATACATTAAAAAAAAAAAAAAAAAAGATGAGATGGAATGATGTGTAGAGTATAAACTTTCTGTATTAAAACAAAATTGGAGGGGCACCTGGGTGGCTCAGTGGGTTAAGCCTCTACCTTCAGCTCAGGTCATGATCTCAGGGTCGTGGGATCAAGCCCCACATCGAGCTCTCTGCTCAGCAGGGAGCCTGCTCCCCCCTCCCCGCCCCGGCCTGCCTCTCTGCCTACTTGTGATCTCTCTCTCTGTCGAATAAATAAATAAAATCTTTAAAAAAAAATTAAAAAAAATTGGAGGGGATGGATACATACGTAGATAAATAAGTCAAGGGTTAAGGGACAGGAAAAATTTCTCAAAACTTACCCCCTTCTTTTCTATTATTTATTTTTATTATTTTACATATATTCTATACATTGAAGCAGCTAGATATAAAAGTTTTTCTGGCCACCATCTCCCTAATGACCAAATCAAAAAGAAAGAAAAAAGTTCCATGTTATGATCATATTAACTTAGAAGTGCAAAAGAGATCCAACTTGGTCCCACCTAACCTCTATGTATGAAAATTAAACTCATTCTTACCTCGATTTGACAATCTCTTTTTCATATATATCTTCAATTACCTGTTATCAAAAATATAAAAAAGTTTAATATCTCAAACAGCATTTTTTAGATCCTAAGTTGATAGTTTCCACTCACTGAGGTTACATAAAATAAGCTGGCTTAGGATAGTTATAAAATATTACTGAAATAACTACTTATAAGATTTTTTATAATCTCATCACATTCCTCAAAATGGAAAATAACAGAAAGCAAAGTAGTAGAAGATAAATAATATAATATATGTACATAAAAAGATTCCTAGAAACAATCACTAAAATCATGTATTCAAGGTGGCTCTGTCCTGCAGCGATAGAGCACTGGACTTCTTTTTTTTAAGATTTTATTTATTTGACAGAGATCACAAGTAGGCAGAGAGGCAGGCAGAGAGAAGGGAAAGCAGGCTCTCCGCAGAGCAGAGAGCCTGATGCAGGGCTCAATCCCAGGACCCTGAGATCATGACCTGAGCCGAAGGCAGAGGCCCTAACCCACTGAGCCACCCAGGTGCACCTAGCACTGGACTTCTAAAATGATGTATTTATAATACTTCCAGGAAAAATAAAACTCACAAATCAGAATATTTTTAAAAACTTAATTTTAAGGCACATGATATCAGACTCCATCTAAGAATCATAACAATGTAGTTTCAAAAGCCAGAGAGACAGTAAATCAGAAGTATGAGGATATAATAGAAGCAAATTAGATCCTGTTTTCCAAATACAGGTGATAAATCCTCAGAATTTCAATTCTTTCTGGTTAGGGAGGCCAGGATGGTGTGATACTTCAGAATTCAGCATTGATGTTAGAAGCCTGTTTCAAACCACCCACTTCACTGCAGATAGCTAGAACCCTTGCCTAGGACAGCTCTAAGGCTCACCCTCCCAATCCACAAAAAGGATCTACTAATACAAAGTATCCCACCAGTTGCCGTAAATAAGATACAACATGTAAAGAATTTAGTGCAAATCCTGGGATATCCTGAGTCTTTTCTTTTTTAAAGATTTCATTTTTAAATAATCTCAAGGCCCAATGTAGGACTCAAACTTACAACCCCAAGATAAAGAGTTGCATGCTTTACCAACTGAGCCAGCCAGGTGCCCCCATGAGTCTTTAATAATATTTACCAGCAGAAGTCAAAGCACTGCTAGTGGCTAGTGATAACAGCAGTTAAAAAAAAAAAATTCCTACTATAAAATTATGAAGTACTTTAATATGGTATATATTTTATGTAGCTATAATGTCTTTTAACTGCTCAAAATACATTTGTCAAGTTAATGTCAAGTTAATGCCATCCTGATTTGTGAGTTTTATTTTTCCTGGAAGTATTATAAATACATCATTTTAGAAGTCCAGTGCTAGGTGCACCGGGTGGCTCAGTGGGTTAGGGCCTCTGCCTTTGGCTTCGGGTTATATTTTTATATATTTAAGAGAGTACAAGCAGGGAGCAAGCAGACTCCCCACTGAGCATGGAGCCCAAAGGGCTCGATCCCAGGGCCCTGAGATCATGACCTGAGCTGAAGTCAGACGCTTAACCAACTGAGCCACCCAGGTACCTCAAGTCTTATTCAATTTAGACAAAATTTCTGTTTTGCCTTTCTTTTTATAAAAATTCAAATTAAATAATAAAATGATGGGCATAATCTTCAAATACCAACCTATAATAAAGTTCTTCTAAACAGGCATACATAGCTTCATTCAGAATTACAATGATCTGAAAATCTTAATCTAATTAGATTCAACTCCATCTAGTAGTGTCATTAAGATATTCCTGTTACTAATGAAAAATGACCCTAGGAACTCTCAGATCCAACATATACTAACACAAACACATACAAATAGCATATAAGAAGATAAAGCAACTCTACTGGTAATTAGAGTAATTAATTTATGTCATGTTTATGAATGTCCTCCTGATGAATAAAAAGGATTGCTGGCAAAACAGAAATATATTCATAAATGAAACATTCAAGCTCAAATGATATAAGAAATTTTGGGTTAATTTCAGCTTTACCATGTATGCCTAAAACAGTCTGCTACCCCCCTGCTCATACTTATACATGCTCTCTCTCTCAAATAAATAAAATCTTAAAAATAAAAAAAATTATACATAGGTTTTTGACTGTGTTGAGGGATCAGCACCCCAACCCCTGTGTTGTTCAAGGGTTATCTAATGAAGTCACACTTTAACCATAAAGAAGAGAAAATGCATTTACAGTACTGTACTGTACTTACCCCCCGCCCCCTGCAAAAAAATCCATGTATAAATGGACCCATGCAGTTCAAGCTTGTTTTGTTCAAGGTCAACTACATTTGTTAAATGGCATGCAATACACCATCTCTATTTTCTTTAAAGATCTCACTTTAAGAACTTATCTCAATGAGAATTAATCCCACATTTAGGAATTTTTGTTTTCATTTATCCTAAATTGCTCCACCTAAACCATAAGTCCATTCCCTAACTGAAATATTACTGGTCTTTGGTCATCTAATCCTCTCCCCTAAACAACTTCCACTTCTCCCACCATTCTTACAAATCTTTATCTCAGCTCACCAACCTAAAAATAAAAAACAATAGATTCTCTCCTAAAGGAACTGTCAAAAAACAGTGCAGAAATTTCTGTATATTTACAAAAATTTTTATTACATGGTCATTATAATAATAAATTTAAAACAAGCCAAGAATCTGTAACAGGAAAACAGTTAAGTTACATATACAAATTTTTTAAAAATTTAACATAACAAAATGATAACAGAGGTTATCTCTGCGTAGTGACTTTTATTTTCTAATGTGTAACTTCTGCTATTTTCCAAATTTTCTAATATGGTTAGCTGTCAATCTGATAATTAGAAAACTGTAATTTGAACTTAAAAAAATCATGGAATGGTTTTGTTGAATTAGTCCTTAAAAGTGAGATGAAAAGAACATACCTATACAAAAAGAATGTTGTAACCCCAAAATACTTACCTTTATATCAAAAGGTGATTTTTTCTTGATATGAGGAGCCCAGTATTTACATGCTAACTGCAAAAATAGATAGTATACATAGTAAGTCACAGATTCATACCATTGTTGAGCTAGAAGACTGGGTTCATATAGTAACAAGCTGTTTCTTAACAGGGCACTACACGCATTGGGAGGACAGAGTAATCCCACCTCTTAGGAGGTCTATACAGGCCTGCAGGCCAGTTAGCATCCTTGGCCCCAATCCACAGTAATGCCCTGCACCACACCCTGCTCTTGTGATTTACAAAAACAAAACAAACTTTTCTAATGAAAAATGACCCTAGGAACTCTCAGATCCAACACCCCAAGAACAGTAGGACCCAGTTAATAATCATAGTCAAATATTTTCAGCAGAGACAATGAAACCCAGAAACCGCCTAGAAAGAACACCCTAGAACCTAGAGTTAAGTGAGCTCCCCAAGATTACAAACAGTTAAGAGTTGAGCTAAATTAAAAAACAGATTCAAAATCTTCAGGAATGTTTATTTGTAAAACAATAACCTTTAAGTGTTAGTGGACACCCAGACACACATAACGAAACCTAAAAAGTTCTCTCTATAAGTAGGTTATTACAGAGAACAAAAGAGCTGATATACTTGAGCAGATTATCTATCTATCTATATACATACACACATACACAATATTTCCAGATCTTTAGATTGGTTGTATAATATTATTATAGAATATCAAGAAAAAACTTGGTCTTATTAATATGTATTTTATTTAAAGATTTTTTTTTAATTTATTTATTTGACAGAGAGAGATCACAAGTAGGCAGAGAGGCAGACAGAGAGAGGAGAAAGCAGGCCACGTGCTGAGCAGAGAGCCTGACATGGGCTTTGATCCCAGGACCCTGAGATCATGACCTGAGTCGAAGGCAGAGGCTTTAACCCACTGAGCCACCCAGGCGCCCCAGTATGTATTTAAAAAAAAAAACTAAACTGCAATCTCTTGAAAAACAGAAAACTCTGGTAAGCACAAAGACTCAACACATTTATTAAAAGTGTTATCTACACAGTATGTGGTATACTGGAGGAACTCAAATAATAGCCTGGATTGACGTATGTAGGTGTATACGCACAGGTGCATGGCTAAATGAACAAGTAAAGTAAAATCTGAAATGTTACCTCTTCTATGAGGCTTTCCTCAACCCTACCTGATGGTGATATTGTTTCTTCCTTCTCTTCATTTCATAAAGAACCCTATTATAGTCTTATCTTTCTGTATTATTAATCATCTGATTGCTTATCTATCTTCCTGTCTGCCTAAGTGGAACACTAAAGAAATGGGACTCATGTCTTCTTTGCTTCTATAGCTAAGTACCCAACCCAGTAGGTACATCCAAAGGGCCTCCCAAGCAGTGAGGACACTGGCCCTGAGGAAGTCTCTCCAAACCCGTATAGTAACAGCCCACTTACGTGACACCGTCCTGAACTATCAATTACCCTCCAACCCAACAGAAAACGCTTTCACCCCCAATTATCTAATGGTATTCTCATTCCTCATTCCACTGCCTGTGGGCATTACACAAACTACTTTTACTCATTTCATACCATTAAGAGAACTGAATCTGAACATTTTTCATGGGTTTAGGGTCTTCCAAACACATATGTAAATCCTATCTTCTGATCCAAACTGCTTATTGTAAATATCTGATCCAGCTTTTCCTTGGGGTCTAACCTGTGACCTCTCAGACACTACTACCTTCAGGAATATACTGCCTTCCCCCAACTCTCCAGTCTCATGCAAAATAGAAACTCTTTCCATTTCCTGCTTAACATAGCTATAACAGCATAGATTGTTCAAAATAAATTTTGCTGAAAGACAAAAAGGACTTAAAATACAGTAGCATAAAAAACTGAATTCACAAAGTTCAGATCTCTGATCTCTTTAAAACTAAATTTTAAGCTCTGCAACTTACTCATTTAATAATAATTTAAGAACACCTTCTCTGGTCAGGTACTCAGAAATGAAGGAGGAGGAAGGAGGAAGGGGAGAGGAAAGAGAAGAAGAAAAAGAATAAACCACCACCTAAATCCAAGATAGCCCCATTCAGCTAGAAAACCCATTTCCTCATGTCCCTATTTATATTTTAAAGTCCATCTAAGGGGCACCTGGGTGGCTCAGTGGGTTAAAGCCTCTGCCTTTGGCTCAGGTCATGATCCCAGGGTTGTGGGATCGAGCCCCGTATGGGGCTCTCTGCTCTGCGGACAGCCTGCTTCCTCCTCTCTCTCTCTGCCTGCCTCTCTGCCTATTTGTGATCTCTGTCTGTCAAATAAATAAATAAAATCTTTAAAAAAAATTAAAAAAAAATAATAAAGCCCATCTAAAATGGCACTTTCTCAATGAGAAGATTCTTTCTTGACAGTCTTTTCTCAGACAAAAGTTTTCATTTAAAACTGTGTTCTCAAAGCATTTCCCTCACATCTCTATTCTGGCATTTAGCAACTGAACTATGATGAGTCTCTTAAAGTCTCCCAGAAACAGAACTCCCTAAACACAAGGATCACATTTTATTTATCTTTGCAGCCTATAAGAGTCCAAAACAGTATCTAGCAGATATTAGGCATTCATGTTTGCTATCGTGGCCCAATACTGCTGAGAATGTTCATCCCTACTTCTACATTTTAATGCTCTGGTATGTTTATCCATTAATTCACTCACTCTTTTAACAAATACTCATCATACAATGTGCACCTAGCACAACGCTAGGCACTGGGAGTACATGGGGAATAAATCAGACACAGTTCCTAGCCTCAGCTCTCTCAATCTTATGCAGGATACAATAAAAGTTGTATGTTTACAAATAATATTCCCTGGGACATATCAGGCAATCCTACAGTTTTAAATACCATCTTGGGTCAAAAAAATATCAAATTTATATTCAAGCCCACAGCTTGCTCAGGTACTCTCAACTCACATATTCAACTGCCCTCTCAATATTTTCAGTTGAATGTTTACTAGGCATCTCACATTTAACAAGTCCCAAAGAGAGCTCTTGATATTCCCCACTAAACCCTCTCCTTTACTATCTCAGTAAATGTCCAAACCATTCACCTAGTTGTTCAAGCTATGCCAGATTCGTCTTTTCCTCCATCCTTCCACAATCAATCATCATCAAGTCCTGCTGCCTCTAGCCTCAGTGTGTATGTCTACCCTAATCTTTAATAGAGAGACCATCATCATCTCTGACCTGGAGTCACTGGTAACCCTATTGCTACTTTTGCTCTTTCACTCCCATCCAGTTTCCACCATTAGCCAGAAGATCCTTTCTAAAATATTCCCTGGATTGCAATTAAAATCTACTGTACTGAGAATGAAATCCAAACTTATCTTACCCTCCAAAATGATATATGATATGATGTCTATATACTATCTCTCCTCATCTCATCCCATTCTCCCTCTCATGTTTCTATCCCAGCGTTTTTTATATTCACACCATAAAGCATTTGCACTTGCTATTCCCTGGATTGTTTCCCTGCTCTCCCCCGAACTGGCATTTTTTTCACATTCAGGTCTGAGTTCAAATGTCACCTCAGAGAGAACTTTCCTGACTGCCTTTCATACACCCCACCCTAGTCAGTGTCATAACACCCTGCTTCATTTTCCTGATACCACTTATCCCTATTTGAAACTGTATTGTTATTTGTCTGACTCATCTCTAAAATCTAAGGTCCTTGAGTGAAGGAAATTAATAAATGGCTTTAACCATAAAAATACAGGTATATGGGAAAAGGGAGATCTAATCTAGTTTAAGTTGTCAGGAAAGCTTCTCCCAAGTAATGTTGATGGATGACAAAGAATTAACCGCATAAAGTGGGAGAAAATGAGGATCTGAGCAGAAGGAACAATGCTGAAAGACCAGGAGGTGAAAGAATGCATGACGAATTTAAGTAAATGCGGGTCAGTATGGCTAAAGCAGAGTTAGAAAGAGAGACGAAACTGGATATAAGCACATGCCAGATTACATAATATTTTGAAGGATACTGGTCATTATCCTCAGAGAAATTAGAACTCTCTAAAGATTTTAAGAAGGTAAGTGATATGACTGGATTTGCATGTGTGTAAAATCACTGGCAGCAATATGAAGAATGAGCTGGGGGAAAGCAAGATGAACCACAGGTTAGGGTGCCTAGAACCAGAGGGTAAACAAGGGAAACCTAGCTTGGCGTACAGAGAAGCAGACAGACTTAGATATTTAGAACGTAAACACGTAGTGGTTAAGGGAAAGGGGGTTCAAAATGACCCTGAGGCTTCTGCGTTGGCAAATCTGAGACAGACCAGAGAAGAAAGACGAAGATGGGATAAGTTGGGCAGGGAACTACTTGCACTCTTAACCAACACCCAAAGCAGCGAATAAGGATTAGGAATGTTGTTGAGGGCTACAGGGCTGTGTTTCCTTTTTCACAGCCCACCGCGGTTCACAATGCAACACAGTAAACGGGTTCTAAATGAATGCTTTCGGATAACGCTATTGCTCTCTTCACAGATGCATCTACTTCCACTCAAAAGCCTAGTTACCCTAAGGCTAAGAACAACTCCACTCCTTCCTCTCTGTTAGGTATCATCTCGGCTACGAAACCCTGCCAGTCTCAGACAGGCTGGGGTGCTTTCTTCTGCGAATCTACCGCTTCTGCGACAGAGTCCAGTACAGAAAAGCTCACTTAGTATATTTCTTTTTATTTGTCTATCTTCCCTGGAACCTGTACGCCGTAGAGCAAGGCGGCTCTTTCCCTGCGGTATCCCCAGCGCCTAACACAGTGGCCGACACAGAGCAGATACTCAGTTCGAAAACTTGAGTGAATGAATTGACGAACGAATGCTTCCTGAGTCCCACGGAAAATCCCAGACCCAGGCCTCGGAAGCCTTGACATCTCCTTTCACACACACCAGATTCGGCCAAGCGCACCTGGGTTACGAACTCCGCGTTGATCTGGGACACCGTAGGAGCCACGATTTTCTTGGGCTGAGCGGGTGCCGCCATGGTAGCACTCTCACTCCGCTCCAGTAGAAAGAAAAGGTCCGGTGGGGGCAGTGGAGAACCGGACGCACTTCCCCTAACAGGCACCTCCGGCTGCCCAACTCCGCGAACCAGGAGCCTGCGGGACAGATTATCCTCACCGTTCACAGTCTGAGGGTAGCGCGTACATTTCCCCGGAAGCGGAACGGAACGGGGCCGGAAGTTCGTGCAGACGTTGGGTCTGAGCTAAGAAGGCAAGGGCTTCGGCCTCCTCCGCGTGCGCCCCCTAGCGGGAAGATGGGAGAACGCGCCCGGTAGTCTGGATCGAGTCTTAATGCCTTGGCAAGATAGGTGGTGTTGGGCGAGGGTTCTCCTGGTAGAGTTGCCGGGGTCGGGGAGACTTGGCAGTTCTCTCAAACCTAAAAAAAGCAATAGTGAAAAAAAAACATAGGCTGGACATGAGGGCCTTGGCTTGAAATGTTTTTAAAAGGTTAATGAAGGTATAGGTTGACAAACAATGAACTGCATGCACATATTTGGAGCGCAGATTTTGATCTGTTTTCAACCATACATCCGTGAAACCATCACCAAAATCAGGATGTCAAGTATATTCAACACCTCGAAAAGTTTCCTCATGCCTTTTGCAATCCATCCCTACCTATTGCCATACTAGGGAAAAGGGCTACTAGGTAAAAAGGGGCTGACAGGTTAGTGAGTGAAGAGGCAAAGGAGAAAGTAGGTGTAAGATTTTCAATACAAAAGACAAAAAGGTAAAACAGTAACCAGAATAACAGGTAAAACTCAAGTTATTTGTCCCAACTGTTATCTCTTTTTACGCAAGGTACGGCGTATGGGGGGGGGGGGCGGGGCGGGGCGGAGCTATCCTCCCTTCTTTCCAAACACAACTTCAAATTTGACCTAATAGCTAACCTGCATAAATGAAAATAAATGCAAATTATTGGGCCCAACACCAGACATGAAAGAAACTCTGAAGATGTGGCTTAGCTATCCATGCTTTTAACAAGCCCTCTATATGATTCCAATGCACACTAAAGTTTGAAAACCACTGATAAACAGTTGCAATTAATGGAGTTATGAACAAAAAGCAGTGGAAACACAGGGGATGGATTGTTTGGGTAAATCAGAAAGGCTTCCAGAGAAGTAGTATTTAAATTCAAACTCAGAGAATGAATAGAAATTTGCCAGTGTAGATGTAAAATATTATGAGTTCCATATTCCTTTAATAATACCATTGTGTCACCTTTCTGGTTTTTTTTTTTTTTTCCTCTTAGTGCTAACTGAATCCCAGAAGTTAGCCCTGAAATTTAAGTCCTTCTAACCAGCAATAGAAAGCTCAAGATAGGAATTAAATGTTCTTTCCTGCTTCTAAAAAGCAGATACTATTTCATTAAAAAGTCCTTGAAACATCTGGCTGACTCAGTAGGTGGAGCTTGGACTCTTGATCCCAGAGCCAGGAGTTCAAGCCCCCCACGTATAGTGTAGAGATTACTAAAAAACAAACAGAAAACCCAAATATGGGTTATTTAACATAACATGTAAATTGCAATGTTTTGGGGGCTCCTGGCTGGCTCAGTCAATAGAACATCGACTCCTGATCCCACGGTTGTGAGTTGAAGTCCCATGTTGGGACAGAGATTATGTTAAAAAAAATAAATAAGTAAAAATCAATTCATCATTTAAAAAAGTGTTTTCTGCAAGCCAGTTTTAAACACTTTAGTTTTTTTTCCCATAATCACGTAAAGCCAAATAAAATCTGGCTGAACTAAATTTCTTCTTTGAACGGTGTGAAAGTCTGTATCTAATTTAAAATAATGGTAGACAAAATGGAGACAAGAATAGCAAGAATATGCACGGGAGGAACTAATTCTATATTTCTTTGGCACATATCTGGAGGAAGGCCAAAAAGGAAGATAAATGGGTAAACAGGTAGATCATGTGACATGTAATTCAGTTAACATGCTTCTGTAGGTGGTAATAAACCATCAAAGAAATGTACTAAAAAGGAAAAGTAAAAAAGTAAGTAGAAGGGAGATAATTAAATATCCATTATAGGAAATTCAGTGTAGAAGGTGTAGAAGGTGGATTGGAGTGGGCCCAGGAAAGTGTTTGGACATCAGTACCTTGTTCTAGTATTATGTGCTTTTGCCTTCTATTAAAAAAAAAAAATCCAAACTCTGTAATTTGAAAGTTTATTTTTAAAATACTCTGAAACTTAAAATTCTTCAGGACTCTTAACCACCATCCACTTCACACACATTTTGTCTTAAAATTGTTGGCCCTACTGCAGTACAAAACAAGAAACAATAATTCCACTAATTCAGGCAATGGAACTACTTCAGTAAGTAATCATGCTACAGCCTGGAATAACCCAAACAAAAAATTTTAATAAATCTCTTTAAATGTATTTATAAAGTTTATTTTTCAGAAAACCAAAGTAATTGATTCAACAATACTAACAGTTCTAGCATGCAGCAAATCATCATTTAACATCTAATGTTTAATTTTCATATCATGGAGGTATACAGTTTATATTCATTCCTATAAAGTTTCCACAAGAAGCTTGCAGTGATAAAGGTAAATAAGGATTGTTACAGGTACTTCAAATAGCACTACAGTACATCTTTGACAAAATTTTTTACAATATTCCAACTTTCAATATGAAACAGCTTAAAAAGTCATGGGCCCCCCAAAAAAGTATAGTAGTATCACTTAAGCAAATAAAGTCTAGTAATCATACAAGCACAACACTGTTAGGACTCTCCCTGTTTGAGTTGGAAAATGACTAAATGAGACATTTGCTTCAAATAAAATTACATAAACAGCTTTGGAAAATCCCCAAATACATCACTTCAAACAAAAAAATCCTTGAACCTACCTATATTCTTGGAAAATATGAACTAATTATTCCTTGTTTTTATGTAATAGGTATGTTCTTGAAAAGTTTTGTGTAAATTAAATTCTGTAAGCCATCATCTTGCTTGCATTGGAGGAACATATCTGGAGGAAACCTAAGAGAAATTCTTTAAAACATGATTCTCCTGCATACTTATACACATTGGGCATTTTATCTGTACTGTTACATTTTATCTCTGTATATTAAGCCCAAGTTTCTCAAAATGCATTTGAAAAAAAAGATACCAACCTCTCTTCCCCCTTCCTCCTATACAAAGACAATTCTTAGAGTATGACGAAGAGCTTACAATGCGAACAATGTTTATTATCCATTCTCAACAGAGGGCTTGTCACTATATTTAAGTGTACTAGGACTAACACCCACCTGTTCTTCTCTTCAAAAATAATGGTTACTTTATTACTAAGAAATGTCATTCTTAAAGATTTTATTAAAAAATGGCAAATACAAAGGACAATTTGTGATTATGTCTTTTATAGTTTAAGATTCAGTAATTCCCAATCATGACAGTGTTGTTTAGAAGAATGATACCCTCAATTCCATAAGCACTTTATTACTATTGGGAATAATTACTTTACTAATCAAAACAATTTGCTAAGGATCAAAATAACATTCTTTAGCATTAGTGTCTTGCTAGAAACACAGAATTAAAAATTAGAACTAGACCTAGTCATTGCCATTTGATCAAACTGAAACAGATTTAGTTAAGTCACAGGACCACTCAATTAAGAGGCATTAAAACAAAGTTTTGCTAAAGTAAAATAGAAGTCTTGTGGAGATGCAGATCTATAGGTGAATCTTAAGTCTATACAACTACTATTGTCAATTATTTAGTAAACAGATGAATTTCATTTATTCCTCTGAAAAGATAATACTGCATACCTATCCTCAAAAAGATTATGGCACTTGGAAAATATTCCTGATTAGTAAACATGATAAATGTATACAGGTGCATCCTAGTCTCTCTCCTACTTTCAGATGTTTTGGGAAAGACAACAAGCTGACAAAAAGCCAACTTCTAATCCCCCCTGGAAAAGGTGAAGCTACCAGGGTCCTAAGAATAAATGGTTTGCAAAAGACCAATGAAAATAATGCCATGATTTTTCATCCATCTTCACTTTTACTGCCTTCAGTTTTTAACTTACAAGAAAAAATTTTGCAATGGAATTTGAGCCATAGGTGGACAAAATTATGCTTTCATATGAAATAAAATAAACAAAATGTAATGGGGCTATTTGCTGCAGCCAAAACCCAACTTTTACCTCTGTATTTTGAGTATATCTAAAAGGAGATGGCATACAGTAAGGAATAATTCCTTTAATAAAAAGAAATAATTCCTTATAAAGATGATGAACTGAGTTATTGTACCGCATCATGGATTTACATTATCAATACAAAGTATATATTAAAATAAATAAATGTTTTCTGTATGGCATCAAACCATGCTCTTCCTCTTAAAAATTAACTTGGCTGTTCCTAAAACGCTGTATTAATTTTCTATGCATCTTGGCTCTTACTTGCAGGATAAGCAACTGCCTATGACATCACTCAACCTAACAAAGGCCTTTTAATGAAAACACATTTTAAATGATATAGGCTTTAAGAACAAGATCACCAGAGAGACTACAAATGTGTTCCTGGTTCTGTCAGTTACATAACTGAATTTGAGAACTTTATCTTGTGGTTGGTCATTCCTTAAAGTGAGTAAGTTGATGTCTTTTCCAGTGAGGAGCCTGTCTGAATGTTTTGCCACAAACTGAGCATTCAAATGGCTTCTGCCCTGCGTGAATTAGATAGTGTCTTTCCAGTTTAGATGGAGATCTAAAACTTTTGGAACAAACGCTGCATTGGTAAAGAAGGCCATCATTCCTCTCTGCACGCCCTGAATAACTACAACAATGACCGTGTTGGCTCTGCTCTGATTGAAGTAGTGCACTAGAGAGATAAGACTGTCTGTTCCGATAGGGGGTACTAAGAATGAAATCCTCTGATTCAGCCTTAACTTTTATCTCTGATATCTGATCTGACTCTGAGACCTCGTATTTTTGGAAACCAAGAGTCTGACATTGTTGGGAAGCATTATAGTTAACATTATCACCTGGATGAATGAGAAGTTGGTTCAAATTTTCAAATTCTTGGCAAAGAGATCTTCTATAAGGAATCTTATCAATATGAGTTAATTTGTGTCTTTTTAAGTGAGCTGACTGCCTAAAAGATTTCCCACAAACATTACAGCCGAAAGGCCTCTGTCCAGTATGAATTAAATAGTGTCTTTGTAGTTTGGATATAGAAGGAAACACTTTCTCACATTTGTCACAAGGACACATCTTACGTCCAGTATGGATGTTTTCACTTGGAACTGAAAAACCACACTGAAGCACTTCACAGTTATCAAAGAATTCCTCTCCTGATGAACCATAGATAGATACATCTTTATTATTCACAGAGTTATCTATAGTTAACATATTTTCTGTTGTAAGAATACCTTTCAAATTTTTACCCATATTTTGGCTCTGAAAGTGCTTTTGCCAAGAAAATGGCAAAGTCAATGTTTTCTTCTTTTTATTGCCAACTGGCTTATATGTTCCATGTTTGCCAAGAGAACCCATAAATGTTCTCTGGGTTTGTTCAGGGCTCTGTTCACCAGAAATAAGATCGCAATTTTTCAAGAAACTGTTTTTATATACTTTTTTCTCAGACCGAAAATTATCTAATTTCTTACCCCCAGCACGTTTAAGTTTAGCCAAGATTTTTTTCACAATGGTTTTATAGTTGTAGTTTCTTTTGAGCCTGCTTGGAATTTTGCCACCTCTGGCAGGAAAACACTTATGTCCATTGAGAATCTGCTCTGATTCAAAACACTCTTCACACTCTGGACACTGAAAAGGGACGATATAAATAGAGTGGACATCAAGTTGATTATTCTCCTCAGATTCACCTATATCACCATTTTCAAAACCATCCTGCTTTGCATTTAATTTATTAGGCAGGGGGCATGATTCTGGACTCTTTACCTTTAATGAAAGAGTCTGAAAAGTCTTATTCCTGGTATGGATTTGTTTATGCTTCATAAGTTTGCTCTGAACCTTAAATCCTTTTTGACAAAAACAACATTGAAAAGGTCTTTCTTCTGAATGTGTGAGTTGATGAATTTTTAAATGAGTTGACTGTCGGAAAGACTTACTGCACAAGACACACTTAAAAGGCCTCTGGCCAGTATGAATAAGTGCATGCCTATCAAGTTTTGACTGTGATGGAAACATCTTGCCACAGATTGTACACGCGTGAATATTCTTTCTTTTCTTTGTAGGGCTGTATGTAGGATCAGACTTAGAGCATGGGTGTAATGCCCATCTTTCCTCTGTGGTAAAAGTATGATACATCCCATATACCGGCTTTTCTTGATTGGCCTCCAACAGTCTTCTGACCTGTTTAACATCATTCTGGTAGGTTTCATTGTGTAGTTGTTGGTGCTTCACAAATGTCTTCAGATTTTTAAAGTGGCGTTGACAAATGCTACATTTAAAAGGCAGATTATGAGTTAGTTGATGTCTCTCCAGATGAACCAGTTGCCTAAAGGTTTTATGACACACATCACATTCAAATGGCTTTTGACCAGTATGAATGAGATAATGCCTCGCTAATTTTGATGGTGTTTCAAAGTGCTTGAAGCAAATATTGCAAATATATGGCCTGTTTCTAGGTAGTTTGTTGGCTACTACACACTGTTGAATCTTTAGCATTTTTAAATTGTTTTCAGCCATCATATTCTTCAGTGATATACTCTGATGAACTCCATGTTCTTAAACTCCACAGATGTCTAAAAATCAAAAATAAAAATGTATTAATTTAAAAATTATTTATTCATATAAAAAATAATTTAAGTTGTCCTTTGGTTAAAGATATTAAGGGTACAGGAGAACCTGGCCTTTTTCTATGTTTAAAAAGTAAGTTAACCACTTTAGATGAATACTTTAGATTTATAAAACTAAATTCACAAATAGAAATGATTTGTCTTGGGATGCCTAGGTGGCTCAGTTGGTTAAGCGTCTGCCTTCAGCTCAGGTCATGATCCCAGTGTCCTGGGATCGAGTCCTACATCAGGTTCCTTGCTCGGCAGGGAGCCTGCTTCTCTCTCTGCCACTCTGCCTGCCTGTTCAATCTCTCTCTCTCTGACAAATAAATAAAATCTTAAAAAAAAAAAAAAAGAAAAAAGAAAAGAAGTGATGAATCTTTAAAAGAAATTTCTAGGGGTGCCTGGCTTGTTCAGTCAGTACAGTATACGACTCTTGATCTCAGGATCATTAGTTCAAGCCCCTGGGTGTAGAGCTTACTTAAAAATAAATAAATAAATAATAAAATCGTAAAAAAAAATCTCTAAAAACCTACATAATTTTGAGCTATATTTCTAATTAATTGAGACAATACATTAAAAGGGGGAGGAGTCAAATTTCTTAACATTATAAATAGACTCTTTATTCCAAGTTTCCTAGTTCTCTATTAAGTAGCGTCATCATTATTTAGTTGCTTTGTCATTATTTATTTATTTATTCATTTTTAAGAGAAAGAGAGAGAGAACCTGTGTGTGAATCAGGGTGGGGAGGGGCAGTGGCAGAAGAATCTTAGCAGGCTCCACCCTAAGCACATAGCTCAATGTGGGGCTCCAATTCATGACCATGAAATCATGACCTGAGCCCAAATCAAGCTGGACGCTCAACTGACTAAGCCACCCAGGTGTCCCGCTTTGTCATTTTTTAAAAAATTAAGCTAGAATGGTAAAGAATTAAAATATAAAATACAATTAAAGTAAGAATTAAATATATGAAGAATTAAAGTATAAGAATTAAAATATAAAAGAGAACTAAAATGTGAATATTATTTATAAAGAATTAAAATATGAAGGAATTAAAATGTAAAACTAAAAATAAGATGTATTTGCATTCAATTATAGCATACCATGGGTATGACATTTCAGTTACCAAGGTTGGATTTCTTAGTCACATCATTAACAGTATTTACTTTTAATTACCTCTTTGGACCAACAAAGACAACATGGACAACTGGGAGAAAATGCCCCAGATAACTTGGGTTCTAGTCCTGATTTGTTACTGTATGATCTCAGTGGCAGAAAAAAGGAAATAAATTCTTCATCTTTGAAACAGGGAAAATGCCTCCTGGCTGCCTGCCACATCAAGTTGTGAGAATCAATGGAAATAATCCATCTAAATGTGTTGGAAAACTATGAAGTGATATACAAAAGGGAGGTATTACTTAGCTCAACACTAATCGAATTTTAAAATTTTATCCTTGTCTACATATTATGTATTTTTAGGGTTTCTAACTAAGAAATAAACATACTAACTAAATTTATAGTTCTTTGTATTTCTTCTTTGCATTTGTTGTCGAATTCCTAAAAGATGGGTACAGAGTTGATGAGGCAAACTGGCTACTTATATTCTTATTGATTGTTAAGTAACTGAAAGTTTAAGTGTGCTTCACTTTTCAGACAATATAATAAAAGGATCATTTTGGTTTTGGAGTTAATATAAAGACAAATATGCTTTTGCTAATATAACTCTGTACGATACATGCAAAAGATTACTAGGTATTTTCACAAAAACTGTATACCCTATCTTCTTTTATCAGAGAAACCAATCTTCTCATTCTTCTACTATTGCATTTACTTTAAATAAAGGAGTCAGAGATTAAAAAAAAAAAAAAAGCTGCTCTACCTCTCTAATGCTGTATCTTCTAGTTGAAATCAGAAAGTTGTTAAATCTACCAGAAACTCAGTATTTTTTTGTCAGTTAATTTAGCAAACATCCAACATATATGTTATTTGCATATATGCATACTGTTTTCTCTTAGAAGATACCCTAAACACAAAACTACAAACATACCCACTGTGGTTCTTTTCAGCAATGTGAATTAGAAACAAAAACATTAGTTTATTGAACAAGTTCCTTCTACTAGTTGCTTTACTACAGTGTTTTTTTGTTTGAAAAACACAACTGCATGTTGCTACCATTAATGCACTGTGAAATCAATTCAGTGGGTCACGATTGGCAGTCTTGTTTTGTAATGCCTAAGTTTTCATGTCCAAGAGACCACCAAGGAGCCAACACCGATGCAATCACATGAGGGTTTATTTGACAAGCTTAAGCTTGGGCCCAAGTATACCCGACACAGCGGAGTAGGGACTTGGACCCCGAACCAGATTACAGTCAGAGTTTTTAAAGACAGAGTAGGGGTGGACTGGGCAGTAGGTGATTGGGCCACGATCACCATCCCTATGTTCTTGTGATTTATTACAGTGTTAAGCTATCCTATTTCTGACATGATTTATTACCTCGTTAAGCTATCCTATTCCTAATTGGTTTTTGGTATGGTGTGTTATTTTCAAAACCTTTGGTCAGTCTTCCTGGAGCCAGGGGTCATTTACTGTCATGGAAACCTAAGATGGCTGCCGGGAACAAGATGGCTGTACTTATGTCAAGGCTAGACTCGAGGTGGGTACAGCCTTGTTTTTCTTGGCCTCCACATTTCCCCCTCTCAGAGGAACCTAAGGAAGGACCCAATCATGGGTCCAGGCTGGTCTCAGCAACAAGGTCCAGTGGTTGGTATTGTCTGAGTACTATGAGCTGAACTGTACTGACTCTGTCTCTGACAAAAGATACCAATCTATTGATAATGTAGGGCCCGAAGGTAAGGAGGAGAAGGAGAATAATGAGGGGTCCGCCTAGGGTGGACAGCAAGGTGGTTAACCATGGGGAATGGTTGAACCACGATTCAAACCAACCTTGCTGCTGTTCATCCCGTTTGCGTCTAGCCAGACCTTCTCTGACTTTTGCCATAGAGTCTCGGACTATTCCTGAGTGGTCAGTGAAGAAGCAACATTCCTCGTTTAAGGCAGCACATAACCCCCCTTGTTGCAGGAAGATTAAATCTAGTCCTCTTCTGTTTTGAAGGACAACCTCAGACAGAGACGTTAGGGTCTTGGAGGAGGGAAATAGAGGTCTCTATCCGTTTGGAAGGGAGGGTCTTATGGGAAGAAGGTTGGGATGGGGGTGACTGTGTCTGCATCAGGGGTGGGTGTCAGTGGATGCAGACCGCGTGGAAGGTGTGGTCTGAGGTTTGGGTGGAGGAGGTGCTAGTGCAGTGTTTGGGCCTAGATTAACCTGGTTATTCTGGGCCCAGAGTCTCAGGGTGAATTGTACACCCGGGTCCTTGGGATTGAGTCTCATTGGGTCATAGACTCTTAAGCCCCACTTAAGTCCTATCTGCCATCTTGTATCTCTTTTGCCAGTCTCAGTGAATTTTATGGTGACTGGATTACTGGTGTAATAGTTGTAAGTACTCCATGCTGTGCGGTTTCTTTTAAGGGTAATTAAATCATCTTTGTAGGGGGCTGTCCACCAAATTTCGCCAGTGGAGACACAGCTCCAGCTGGCACAGTAATAGTGGGAGGAGCCTCCACACTGCATTGCCTGTTTTCCTGTAAGATGTCCTGGGCAAACATAAAAATATTGTCTGGATAGTTGGGTTCTTAATCCATAGAGAGGGGTGTCCCCAAGTATTTTTGTAAGGTCAAAAGTAAGGTCAGGGAACCAAGCCTGCAGTGGGGCAATTTTTGAGAGGGAATGTACAACCTCTGATGTAGAAACACTTATTACCTGCCATGTTAGGTTAAGTGGTTGGTGGGGATTGGCCCTGGCGTGAGGGGCACATAGCATAAGCAGCATTAGTGGGGTAAGTGAAAACGGCGCAGTCTTAGCTTTAGGGGATTGTCCTTGTTGGGCTGACTTTTCCATTCTGGAACAAAGTTCTTGAGAATAGCGTGTGGGTCAGCTGGCCGGACGTGGGTATAGTGGACCCAGGGAGTAATCCCGTCGACCTTGAGAGCGGTGGGAGTGGTCAGAATCACGATGTAGGGTCCCTTCCAGCGCGGTTGGAGTGTCTGGTGTTGGTATCTCCGGACGTACACCCAGTCACCCGGTCGATATCAATGAGGATCCGGGGGTGGCCCAGTCTCGTAGAGGGCCCTCAGCCTAGGCCACACCTGTTCATGTGTTCGTTGTAACATTTAGAGGGAGAAAAGGAGTTGGTGATCATCAAACTCAGCAAGCATTTCAGATTTTAAATTGGGAATAACAGGTGGGGGAATACTGAAAAAGATCTTGTAAGGGGTAAGTCCCATCTTATACAGGGAGTTTCGCACCCTATATGGGGCGAAGGGGAGGAGAGTCACCCAATCCCCGCCAGTCTCCAAGGCTAATTTAGTCAAGGTCTCTTTTAATGTTCTATTCATCCTCTCTACCTGTCCTGAGCTTTGGGGCCTATATGCACAATGTAATTTCCAATCTGCCCCAAGTACTAGTGCCACTCCCTGTGTTACCTTAGAGACGAATCCTGGTCCACTGTCTGATACAATCTTAACAGGAAAACCATACCTCAGTAAGATGTCTTCCACAGTTTCTTGGTCACCATCTGTGCTGTTTCATGTTTGGTGGGAAATGCCTCTGTCCATCCTGAAAAAGTATCTACAAATACTAGTAAATACCTTCCAGGTTTTATCTCGGTGTAGTCCACTTCCCAGTAGGCTCCTGGGTGGTCCCCCCAGAGCCTGGTGCCTGGGTTAGATCCATGGGCAGTGCAGTTAACTGACATGCGTGGCAGCTTGCCACTATCTGTTTGATCTTTGATCGGGAGTCTTTGACGGTAATCTTTGCATGTCGCACCAAGTCTTCCAATTTTTTTGTTCCCAGGTGTGTACTCCTATGCATTTTAGATAGGAGTCTCCGTCCCAGTTTCTCTGGTAGGATTACGCTGCTATCTGCAGCTCTCCACCAGCCATGTAAGCATTGCGTCCCGGGCAGACACTAATCCATTGTAAGTCTGCGTCAGTGTAGTTGGGGCTGTCTGGCAGGCTCGGTGCTCCCAGATCCGGCACTGTGGTCACTAAGACATGGTCCACTGAAAGAGCTGCCTCTTTTGCCTTTAAGTTGGCCAGCCAGTTTCCCCTGGCCACTGGCATGTCTGCTTTTTGGTGTCCCGGACAATGGAAAATGGCCAGTGCCTTAGGCAGCCAGAGGGCCTTTAGGAGCTCAAGGATTTCTGCCTTGTTTTTAATAGTCTTTCCCTCTGCTGTCAAGAGCTCTCTTTCTCTATAAATGGCTCCGTGGATGTGGGCTGTGGCAAAGGCGTACCTGCTATCAGTATAGATGTTTATCCGCTTGCCTGCTCCCATTGTTAGTGCCTTGGTTAGCGCAATCAGTTCTGCACGTTGGGCAGATGTCCCAGCCGCTAACGGTTCCGCCCAGAGTCTCTGTTTCTGTGGGCACAGCTGCCCCCGCATACCTGATTCCTTCCCGGACAAAGCTGCTGCCTTCTGTATACCAGGTATCATCCGCATTCGGCAGTGGTTGGTCCTGGAGATCGGCTCTGACTCCGTGCACCTGAGCCAGGATTTGTTGACAGTCATGTAGGGGGGGTTCCCAGTCAGGGTTAGGGAGCAGTGTTGCTGGGTTTAGGGCTGTTGGTGCCTGGAACAAAATTCTGGTAGGGTTCAAAAGCAAGCCCTGGTAATGGGTCAAGCAGGCATTGCTGATCCATCAGTCCCGGAGTTGTTTGAGCACCCCTTCAATGGCATGCAGGGTAGTGATGTATATATAGTTCCTGCCCCATAGCCAGCTTATCTGCATCCTTTACCATGGTAGCCACTGCAGAAATAATTTTTAAGCATTGAGGCCATCCGGTGGCCACGGCACCTAATTTCTTTGAGAGATAGGCCACCGGTCTCTTCCAGGGGCCCATGTATTGAATTAGGACTCCCTTCGCCACCCCTTCCTTTTCATCCACGTCAAGGTGGAAGGGCTTAGTCAGATCAGGTAGCCCGAGTGCCCGGGCCAAGAGCAAGGCTTGTTTAAGATCACTGAAGGCTTTGTTCATGGCCTCAGTCCATACAAAGTCCTGTTTTTGTTTCGTGGCCTCCTGGAGGGGCTTAGGCATTTCAGCAAAACCAGGGATCCACAATCAGCAGAACCCCCGCCGACCCTAGGAATTCACATACCTGGCGGACGTTTCGAGGCTATGGGATTCTCATGACGGTCTCCTTCCATGCATCCGTTAACCATCTTTGTCCATCTTTTAATTTGTACCCCAGGTAGTTCACCTCTGTTCTGCAGATCTGGGCTTTCCTAGCTGAAGCCCAGTATTCCAGAGTTGCTATTGCTTGGAGCAAATCCTTGGTGCCTTGTAGGCATGTTTCCTGATCTTGTACTGCCAACAGGATATCATCTACATATTGCAATAGAGTCAGACTAGGGTGCTTGGCACGGAACTCACCTAAGTCTTCGTGCACTGCCTCGTTGAAGATGGTGGGCGAATTCTTGAATCCCTGTGGCAGTCGAGTCCAGGTGAGTTGGCCTTTGATGCCCTTTCTCTAGGTCCGTCCATTCAAAAGCAAAGAGGTCTTGGCTCTTAGGGGCCAAGGGCAAGCTGAAAAAGGCATCCTTTAGGTCTAGCACTGTATACCAAGGTTTGTCTGGGGGCAAGGTAGAGAGGAGAGTGTAGGGGTTTGGGACCGTAGGGTGCATGTCCATCACCTGTAAGTTAACTTCCCTCAAGTCCTGGACCGGTCTATAATCATTAGAGTGTGGCTTTTGCACCGGAAGCAGGGGAGTGTTCCATGCCAAGTGACAAGGCCGCAGTATGCCTGAGTCTAGCAGTCATTGGATGTGTGGGGTGATCCCCTTCTGTGCTGTGAGAGGCATGAGATATTGGCAGACCCTGACTGGATCTGCTCCTGGCTTTAGTTCAATGTATATAGCTGGCCGATGTTGGGCCAGTCCCATTCCCCCAGTTTCTGCCCACGCTTGGGGAAACTCCTACAACCAGTGGTCAATGTCGGTCATTGGTGCTGGGGCATTTGGTGAAGATGATATTCGTTCTTGAGGTTCAAGACAAACACTTGGATAGGGTGCCCCTCTTTATCCAGAACCTTTGCCCCTTTAGGGTGGAAACTAATTTGGGCTCCCATCTTGGTGAGTAGGTCCCAGTCTAACAGGGGGTATGGGCACTCAGGGATGACCATGAAGGAGTGGGATACCCGGCCCACACTGAGATCCACTGTTCTTCGGGTAGTCCATGAATATTGTTTAGTGCCCGTGGCCCCCTGTACCCATGAGGTCTTATTTATCAACTTCCCTTGAAGTTGTAGCAAGAGTGTTGTACCCCGGTGTCTATTAGGAATTTAATTGGTTGCCCCTCCACTTTAAGGGTTGTGCTGGGCTCGGGGAGGGGTGCTGTACCCCAACCCCCCTAATCATCTAGTCTTCAACCTCCAAGATAGTAGTGGAGGCCTTTGATCTCTTGTTGGGGCAATCCTTTACCCAGTGGCCTTCTTCCTTGCAATAAACACACTGGTTTTTAATGGGGTAATCCTTTACCCAGTGGCCTTTTTCCTTGCAATAAGTACACTGGTTTTTATTGGGGTGTTCTCGACCGGGGCCATCCTCCTTACCTGCTCCTGAAGCCAACTTCTTGAGACATCTGTTTTTCATATGGGTCATCCATGGTTGTGGCCAGTAGGATCTTAGCCAGGTTCCGGGTCTGACGGTCACTTATCTTAGCCTGTTTTTCCTCCAGGCTCTCTCTGTTATTGTAGACTCTTTCTGCCACCACTATCAGACCCTGTAGGCTCTTTTCTCCTAGTCTTTCTACCCTCTGCAATTTCCTTTTAATGTCCGGAGCGGCTTGGTTAACAAAAGCCATAACAATGGCAGCTCTGGTTTCTGGGGCCTCTGGATTCATAGGGGTGTGCTGTCTGAACGCCTCTATGATCCTTTCTAGGAATGCTGCCGGACTCTCATCTTTATCCTGTCTTACATCATATACCTTGGCCAGATTGGTAGGCTTGCGTGCTGCAGCCTTGAGACCTGCCATTAGAGTCTGGCGGTAGACCCCGGAGCCTCTCCTTACCTTCTGCTGAGTTGTAGTCCCAAGTGGGGTGAGACAAGGGGAAAGCTGCATTTATGAGGTCAGGGTTCTGGGTTGGCTGTCTGTCGTCACCCAGGATGGACTTTTGGGCTTCCACCTGGATTCGCTCTCTTTCCTCAGTGGTAAAGAGAACCTGCAAGAGCTGCTGACAGTCATCCCAGGTGGGCTGATGGGTGAAAAGAACAGTATCCAAAAGACCAATCAGATCTTTTGGGTTATCGGAGAACTTCGCATGCTGGGTTCTCCAGTTGTATAAATCACTGGTAGAAAATGGCCAATATAACATTGGCTGTCCCCCCATTTCATCAGGGGGTCCCACGGCGTGGAGGGGAAGGACAGTGGAATCGGCCAGTCCCAGGTTTGGGGCTGGGGCTGCCCAAAGGGTCCGTCTACGTGTCCCTGCCGCCGGCCCATGCATGGGGGCCCCTCCATCTGGGAGGGGGAGCGGCACTCCCTCAGCAGCCCCTGATGCTTCTGCTGGAGGGGCGGATGGGGGCGGAGACCTGGTAGGGTGGTGGAAAAATTAGGTCCTCCGTGGAGGTGTCCTGAAGGACAGGGTAAAGCGGAGTCTTTGGTTCGAACTCCGTCTTTTTGTCAGACTTAGGAGTTGGGTTCTGCAGGGCTAGGATCTTGGATGTGGGTCCTGCTTTGGGAGGGAGAAAAGGTTTAAGCCAGGAGGGAGGACTTTCGATCATGTCTTGCCAGACCAGGATATAAGGTATTTGGTTGGGGTGGCCGTGTGGTTTTTCTCTGAAGATGACGGCCTTAACCTGTAAGACAATAGGCAGTTGAAAAGTTCCCTCCCGGGGCCATCCAACATTAAGGGATGGCCATTCAGTCACAAAGAAAGTCCGAAACTTTCCCTTTCGTAGGTCAATGCTAAGGTTATGAGCTCTTTCCCTGACGTGCGAGAAGTGGTCAATCATCAGAGACAGAGGGGTCATCTGCATCTGTCCCATCACGTCCTCAGTCCACCTCAAGACAAATACACTTACGACAATTAACAAGAACACACACACTCACAAAGACAAACTATCCGGCGCGGCCGTGAAGACAATCCAGGAAGTTAAGGGAGAATCCGGCCAAACCGGCAGCCAGCTCTCTTCACTGATGAGGACCTCGTCCTCAGAGAGGGAGTAAGAGATGCCTCTCCCAAAAACCCCCATACATTTACCGCTGAAAGTAGGCTGAGTGGTGGCCCGATAGCAACGCAGCCGAGCCTCCAGGCGGGGGCAAGGGACGTCTCCCAAGACCCCCCGGTCGACGGCCCGCCATGCGTCCGCTTGAGCCAATGTTGACTCCAGATACTCAGATACTCAGATTGGAATTCCTACAGGTAAAAATGCAGAGTGGAGCTCTCAAAGTATGCACGCAAACAGATAAACACGAGTGCACTCACCAGCCGGCGCAGGACCCTCCGGGTCGGAGTCCTGGGGGTCTCTCAGATCTCGGTGGGACCTCCAAATGTAATGCCCAAGTTTTCGTGTCCGAGAGACCACCAAGGAGCCAACACTGATGCAATCACATGAGGGTTTATTTGACAAGCTTAAGCTTGGGCCCAAGTATACCCGACACAGCGGAGTAGGGACTTGGACCCCGAACCAGATTACAGTCAGAGTTTTTAAAGACAGAGTAGGGGTGGACTGGGCAGTAGGTGATTGGGCCACGATCGCCATCCCTATGTTCTTGTGATTTATTACAGTGTTAAGCTATCCTATTTCTGACATGATTTATTACCTCGTTAAGCTACCCTATTCCTAATTGGTTTTTGGTATGGTGTGTTGTTTTCAAAACCTTTGGTCAGTCTTCCTGGAGCCAGGGGTCATTTACTGTCATGGAAACCTAAGACGGCTGCCGGGGCCAAAATGGCTGTACTTATGTCAAGGCTAGACTCGAGGTGGGTACAGCCTTGTTTTTCTTGGCCTCCACAGTTTAATAGAGTAGAAAATATCAGACCGTGTAACATAAAAATGAATACTGTTTTGTGAAACTTCTGTTGGAAGAGGCAAGAATGTTGTGAAAGCTGTTCCTCGTATATCTCTTCACACAACACTAGACAGAGGAAACCACAACAAATCAGTCACTTTATTCAAAGTAACCAATAATCCATTAGGTAAGACTGGGGCCCACAGGATGAGGCAGGATTACTAAGGAAAGCAGCAGTATCTAATTTCTTTCACTTGGCCCATATAGCCCTGAAATATTTACCAAAAAATTTAATTAGAGGTCAAATGGATATGCCATACAAGCCTATGCAAAATAAAAGACTCTGACTGCAAGCCACTATGTTAATTTACAAAATATACCATATAACCCAGATATCCATGTTAAGCAACAATCAACTGTTGGTGCTATTCATATGCATTTTCACTACACTGAGTTAGAGAAAATACTGGTGAACACTCTCGAAATCCCTAAACATGCTAACATACCAACAGTTATGAGAATTAAAGTTAAGTTATGAATCCAATAAATTGCCAAGTTCTTCAAGAACTTGGCAATTTATTTCATTCCTGTCAAGCTATCAGGTATCAAGGTGGTCAATTAGGACAAAGAGCCAAGATGAAAATAATAATAAAGCCTTTATTCACTTACTGCCACAGTGCAAGGATGAGGCAAAACAAGTACTGGTTCCCAGGGTCCATTAGACAGAACTACACTAGGTAAGGATCAGATGGATGCAGCAGACACCTCATCCCCCTGCAGAGGAGGCCAGAACAAAAGGCTTCTGCCTCTTTATGGGCCTGTGGGCCAAGGGAGAGGAAGGAAGGGCTAGGAGTGGAAAAGCCCTAAGTTAAAACAGAGCAAGGTACCTCAAACAAGCCCCTCCTCCTACCCACCAAAGGGGTCTTGGCAGAGATGGAGAGGCCTGGGAAGCACCCCGCCAAGACCTTCTGAATGCAGGTAACTGAGCCAACAACCCAAGCTAGTATAAACATGGGGTGAGTCCTTGATTGCAACTCCCTCCAGAAAACTGCAATGCACTGGCCATGCACAAGTCTGGTGTGGGGAGGGCAGTCCCCCGTCCCCCCCCAATAAGGCTGGCCAGCCAAAGACAAGCAATTGTCTACCTTCAGGCCTGAAAGATCACACAAAGGATTTTGTCCAGGAGCCAAACTCCTCTATTCCTACTGTGTATCTTTCCTTCTCTTTAATAGTTTCTATGGAATACTCTTGAAAGAAGTCCCAGACTAGAACCACACACCACAACCATCTCTGATTAGAACAGGAATTGACTACCTACAGTTCCTGTGCAAAAAGTGTCTATGGCTGATCAACTACCACTAACAGTTAAGACAGGATACTATTGTCATTTGCCTTCCTACCATGCGGGAAAGCACTTTACTTTGCTAGAACCATTGGTGGCAACAAGTGATCTCATCTGCTATTTATAAGTGATAGCTCAGGGATCTCCAGTGCTTCAAGGGCAGTCCCATATGTACTTCTTCGGGGTGCACATTAATTTGATAGAGCTGCAAATCCCACTTCAACTGATTCTCTGTGCTCTCAATTGATTTTATTGTTGTCGTTGGTAGTATTAAAACCAAACCAAACCAAAACCAAAGCCAACTCCGTGTACTTTTTCCTGCTAAACTGAAAATAAAAAGTAAAACAATGAATCTCAGTGGTTCAACCTGAAGATTATTCTGACAACTGCAAGACACACTCTGTTGGAAGACTGTAAAAACCGATTTAAAAAAATTTCAATGACGCTTCAAGGTTGAAAGCTTTTTGGTGTTTTTTTTTGTTTGTTGTTGTTGTTTTTTTACTAACTAACATAATAAAAGCGAAGTGAGGACATCACAAAAGCAAATGAACGAGAGACGAAAGCCCTGAGAGAAACTTGGGCCACTTCCAGCCGGGGAATAATCTCTGGCGACATTTATCACAGCCTTTCCTTCTTGGTGGCTGCTTCTGCCCCACTTCCCCTGGCGCACGCTCTTAAACCCTCACCTCTCGTCCCAGACGGGCTGCAAAGGTCAGAGGACCCTGAAGTCCGGCCGTCGCCCTGATCACCCACAACCAATAAGCACCTAAAGAGTCGAGCCGAGCCCAGAGACTGCAAAATCCCACACCAGGAAAGGAAGGGCAAGGGTGGAAACGGCTTTGGCCGCAGTCAAGGGGAAATGCCTCATGCGGCTCGACCCCCAGCAGGGGGAAATGCATCCTTTCTGCGCCTTCCTCTAAGAGATTGCTGCTCCCCAAGAGACGCAGTCGGGAGGCGGGGAACTGGAAAAGGAATGGGAGCTGAGGTCGTGGCACCCCCGCTATGGGTCCCCGGGCACCTTGGAGGGATCGAGGCAGGCCCGACCCCTCCCGGGGATCGCTCCACCTCACACACGGATTCCTCTAGTTCTCCTCACGCACCTGGAGCTGGCACCGACCGGGCAGTCGCGCATCCCAGGGCCCAGGCACCCCGAAGGCAGCGAGCGCACGTCCGCAGGGCTGGCGCGGCGACGGGCTGAGCGCGCAGGCGCAGCGCTCCGGAGCGCCCAGGGACGCGGTCCGGCTGGAAACAGGCTCCCCCCCACCCCAGGGCCGCCGTCGCTTAGGCGCGGTCTGCGAGTCGGGCGTGAAATCGGGTTCCAGAGGTTGATCCCCACCCCTGGGGCAGCTCGCCCCACACAGCAGTTTCGCCGGAAAGAGAATAGAGGCGTGAAGAAGGCTGTTTCTTCTGACTGGCGACAATTAGATGAGATGGATGTAAAGTGCTCAACATAGTGCCTAGAGCATAGTAAGCCCCCAAATAGCTTTATCATTTACCACTCGTTTTATATTACATACAACTCTATGAAGGGGTGGGATCTCCTTTTAAAATGAGGCAAATGAGATCGAGGCGTTAAGAAACATACCCAGTGTTACAAGGCTGGTAGACGATGGAGATGGGATTTGAACACAGGTGTTTAGCACCAGACCCACACTTTTAATTCACTACTTCTTCCCAAATTATAGATATCTCAGTATTTGATGTGGACACAATGAAGGGTTCAACGTTGCATCCTTTTACAGACTTGGATGGCACATTATTAGGTATAGGATGTTTAGATATCTACTGAAGATTTTAAGTACAAAAGACAGTGGAAAATTATTGTGAATTTTTGCAGGTTTCGATTTTAAGTGTCTCAGCTTGAGCGATGAGGACATGAGAACAGGAAACAAGCACATTTTCTTTCCGTTGTAAGTAACTTTTTGCATTACTTGTTAAGGACCACTGACAACAAAAATTGTTATTTCTAATGTTGGTATACATTCCTCTATTTAAGAAGGTAAAAGTTGAACCAATGAAAAGTCAGTCTCTATTTCCAATACGGCAACATGAGGAAATGGCTAATAGGACACAAGCTTTGGCTTTTTATGTAGGAAACTTGGAGGAGTCACATCTGGAGAAGGTTGAAGCCCTTACTTCCAAGAGAAGCAGAGACAGAGAGAGGAGGGGAAATTTTTCAGTGTCCTAAATGCTAACCTCAGGGTAGGGACGCTGTGTGTTCAGATAACCTTGGATACTTTGCTGCATTTTGCAGCTTCTTCTGGGAGCTCAGCTCAACCAAATCATGCAAATAATTGCCTCCATCACCAGCCACATAAATCGTCAGGAAAGATATGCAGACCATAAGAGAACATTACCTGAAGTTGGAACCAATGGAGGGTGCATTACCTGCAAAATAAGTAGGCCTGAATTTGGAGTGCGGAACACAGATGAGACATGGATAAGCTATCCTCCAAGGCCCCATACCCCATTCACCCTGAATGTCATCTCAGGAGTTTTCTGGAGAAAAAAGGGAGAAATTACTATGAATAAGTCATCCGGAAGATTTCACTAAATAGGTGAGATTTGAGCAGGGTTAGCAGTGGGTTCAATATGGACAAACAGAAAATGTGGGGGGGCAGGCTAGAACATTGTAGGGAGAGATGGTAGTAGTGACAAGGAAAAGTAAAGGAATAGTGTGGCATATGTTTATGATAAATGTTAACCTCTGCAACTTTCTAGTGTGTGTCCTTAAAAGTTATTTAATCTTTCTGAATCTCAGTTTCTGCATCTTTAAAATGGGGATATAATTAATCATTTTAATTATATGATTAATTATACCTACTCAGTGACCTGTCATGTACAAAATACAAGGGATTCACTTACAAGCACATGAAGATGAAACGGTGAGGGCCCTAACTTCACTGTAGTTTTCAACTCAGAGCAACATGCAAAGAAGTTCAATATGGTAAGAAAAGATATGTACGGGCCAGCAATGGGGAGGAAGGATGTCTAAATCTGCCTGCGACTTCAGGTGGAGATTGTCTTTGAGCTGAGACTTTCATTATCCATCAACCCATCCGTCCGACCTGCATATATTTTAAGCCTTTGCTATGTGCCAAGTCCTGTTTAAAGTTACTGGAGATAGAGTAGTGAAGAAATTAAAAACTTAACAATTCCTGTCTTCATAGATTTTTCATGTGTAGTTTAATTATATATATATAATTATATAATTAATTTATATTATATATTAATTATATAATACAATATATAATAATTAAGTTATATATATTTTTATTTTTTAAAGATTTTATTTATTTATTTGACAGACAGAGATCACAAGTAGGCAGAGAGGCAGGCAGAGAGAGAGGAGGAAGCAGGCCCCCTGCTGAGCAGAGAGCCCGATAAGGGACTTGATCCCAGGACCCAGGGATCATGACCCGAGCCAAAGGCAGAGGCTTTAACCCACTGAGCCACTCAGGCGCCCCAATTATATATATATATATATATAAATATATATATACAGGTTAGCATTTAGGACACTGAAAATTTTCTCCTCCTTGCTGTCTCTGCTTCTCTTGGAAGCAGAGTGAAGACAGACAATAAACTAAATAAGGAAACTATATCATATCTAATATGTAAAATGTTAATGAGAACTGAGGGGAGAAATAAGCAGAGAAGGAGGCTATGGAGATTTGGGTGTGAAGGCTTGTTGGCATTTCAACAGGTGGCCAGGGATGACTTTACTGATTAGTTCTGTGATTTTTGTGTGGAGCCTGATAGAAATGAGAGAGCCAGTCCTACTTATTTATACTTCAATGTTTAGAGTGCTTACTTCTCACCAGGCACTTTGCAAAAAGCTGAGAAAACCCTTAAATGCCTTGCAGAGGTTTTCTTTTTTCTTCTTTATTTTAATCCTGTGGGCAATGGGGGATTATTGAAGAGTTTTGATCACAGGTATGGCACGCTTCCATTTGTGTCATAGAAAACTCACTCAGAAGTAAGATGGATCACAAAACAGCGGTGGCAAAATTAGAATAGCCACGTTGTCAGCTAGGGGCTTCTTACTCCTTGAATATCTGGTTAACTTGGATGAAAATCCAGTTCTGTGGCCTGTGACAGTCTTCATGATACCTGTTCTCTCAGTTTGCTCCTAGTGTGTCTGTGTCCTCCTTGGTAGTTCTTAACCTTTAGAGCTATCTATCTCCTTTTTAGCAACCACACGTTGAATGTAGAATTTAGCTTCCTTGTCAGTTTCTAGCAACTCACCTAGTACCAAGTGCATCCAAGATAATTGAACTTGAAAAGAGTCTACACTTTCAGCATCTTTCTTATGTCTTTGGAATATTTTTAGGAAAGAAACTATGAAATTGAGTTTTAATGCTTGCTAAAGCTCTTCATGCCCCCAAGTGACTGGTCTAGCAGAGAGTTCACATCTCCTGTTTTCATCTCCCCTCTTATTTGCCTCTGGGATCATGACCTGAGCTGAAAGCAGATGCTTAACTGTATGAGCTACCCAGATATCCTGAGGAGTTGGTTTCAAATCCAGTTTTGTCTTGACTCCAAAACCTATATTCTTTCTACTGCACCATAATATGCAATATGTAATACAATGCTTATAGCATTGTATTGTGCATATTTGGTGCACAATATATTGTACTTTTTGTTCTTATTTTTTCACTCAGTGTCAAATGTTTTATGTTTTAATATATTTATCTAAATATATTTTATATACATATGTGTGATATATATTTTGTACATTTAAATATGATGTGTGGGGTCCCTGGGTGGCTCAGTTGTTAAGTGTCTGCCTTCAGCTCAGGTCATGATCCCAGAGTCCTGGGACTGAGCCCCACATTGGACTCCTTGCTCAGTGGGAAGCCTTTTTCTCCCTCTCCCACTTTTCCTGCTTGTGTTCCCTCTCTCACTGTCTCTATCTCTGTCAAATAGATTAATAAAATCTTAATAAGTAAATAAGCACATTTTGTATTTGAAATATGTGGTATTTTATGTAAATACTCATCATATGTGATATGTATATTTTATATTTATACATTTGTTATTTATGTATTATGTGTGAGTGTGTCCTTTCTTGTGGTTCTGCTTCTCTGATTGAACACCACTGAAGTAGGGGCAAAAGTGAAAGCTGGTACATTTGTTAAGAGGCCAACACCATTTAGTCCAGGACCAAAGATCCAAAATGTCATCATGGAGATGGAGACAGGTTTACCAATTTAAGAAATGTTTTGGACGTTGTATTATGGTTCCCCAGAGAAACCAGTAGGATAGAGAGAGAGAAAGAAAAGAAAGTGATTTCTCATAAGGAATTGGCTCATGTAAGTATGGAGGCTGTAAAGTCACAAGATTGGCGGTTGGCAAGCTCCAGGCTTGGGGGCTGATGGTGGAAGCTGGCAGGCTCGAGACCCAAGAATAGTTGAAGTTTCAGTTCGAGTTTAAGGGCAGAAAAGACTTATGTCTAGGCAGAAGGAAATCCCTCATATTTTTTGTTGTTTTTGTTCTAGTCGGGCCCTCAACTTGTTGGATAAAGACCACCCACATTAGAGAGAGCAATATGCTTTACTCTGTCTACTGATTCATGTGTTAATCTCATCCAGAAACATTCTCAGAGTCAAACCCAGAAAAATGCTTAACCAAATGTCTGTGCACTCTGTTGCCCAGGTGAGTTGACACATAAAAGTAACTTTCACATAGATGTAAAGGAAAAACTCAGTTTTTTCCCCTTCCTATATAGAGAAAACCCCAGTTCTCCTCTGCTTTGAGTTTCTTCCCAATGAATTTCCTACTAACACAAATCACTTCTGACATTTCTAGTCACCAGATATGTGGGGGGTTTTCTTCACAACAACAAGCCAGCCTCCGATGTCAGCTGGGTGTCCTACCATTCAACTCAATTCTTACGCTATCTACCTAGAGGTAGCCTCAGATCTCATGGGTTAAGGGCTCACTCCCATAAGCCTGCCTCTCCCCACCACTACTTCAGACCCCAGTTGCAAGCTTCGTTATTGTCCATGGCTCTGACCCACTGGCTCTAGAGCGAAGGCTTCAATGACATCCTCTGCAAGCACAACTAATTTGCTAGAGGGACTCTCAGAACTCAGGGAAATGCTTACATACCTTTACTGGTTCATTCAGGGATATGATACACGAGACAGAGGAACAACCAAATAAAGAGATACCTAGAGTAGATCTGGGAGGTTCTGTCCCCATGGATCTGGAGTGCATCACCCTCTTGGTGTGGATGTGTACACCCATTTGGAAGCTCTTTGAACCCCGTACTTTGGGGATTTTATGGAGGTTTTATTATGTTGGCATGATTGATCAATCATTAATTCCATTTTCAGCCCTTGCCCCTTTCAAGAGAATGGAATTGTGGCTAAAAATCCCAAGATTCTAATCATGACTCCCTCTTTCCGGTCAGTCCTTATCCAGGAGCCATCCAGAAACCCACCCAAAGTCACCTCATTAGAACAGAAGATGCTTGTACTGCTCTTATCACTTAGGAATTGATAGGGGTTTTAGGAGCTATGTGCCAGGAACTGGGGACAGAGACCAATATATATTTTCTATTATTTCATGAGATGTGTATTGGATGCATGTCTGCCTTCATGTGTGCTTGCACCAGGCCCCACATTTGGAAGGACTCCACAGTTGGTTTAATGCTCTGCTGTTGGAGTCTTAAAATTCTTGGTAATTTTTCAACAAGGGGCCCTGCATGTTAACTTTTAATTGGGTTCCACATAGTATGTAGCAGGTCCTGATTGGATATGAGGAGTGAGAGGAAAAGAAGCTCAAGGATTATGCTTAGGTTGTTGGCATAAACAACTGTGTAGACAGTAGTGCATTTAGAGGTGGAATTTGGGGTAGAAATTAAGAATTTTGATTGAAGCATGTTAACTTAGAGCTGCCTTTTAGACATTGTGTTAAGGTATTTGTTGCTTGCTTCCCCAACATTCATTTCCCTCTTTCTGATGCCTGGCTAGACCCTGTTTCCCAGCTTTGTGGTTAGGGTTTGATTGGCGCTAGTTCTAGCCATCCACATGCTGTCCTGTCATTGTAGGCTCTGCCATATAACAAGTAATCAACTAAGCCGAGCTGACTAGTGCTCTTTGTGATTCCCTTCAACTGGGGAAAAAGGGAGAAAGAGAAACTATTTGAAAAGGAGAGGCAAAGACTGCAGAAATGGAGCCTAAAGTTGTTTTTTTTAAATTTTATTTATTTATTTGATAGAGAGAGAGATCACAAGTAGGCAGAGAGACACAGAGAGGGGGGAAGCAGGCTCCCCGCTGAGCAGAGAGCCTGACATGGGGCTTGATCCCAGGACCCTGAGATCATGACCCGAGCCGAAGCAGAGGCCTAACCCACTAAGCCACCCAGCCACCCCCCGCCTTTTTAAATAAATCCCAGGCCGTGGATATGTGTGGAAGAATCTGCTTATTTTCCTGGTATCCATCCTTGCCATCTTCCTATGTAAGAGACCTCCCACTGTTTAGCTGGGTACATGGTCTCCTGGTATAAAGACTACATTTCCCAACATTCCCAGGAACTAAGCACAGCCATGTGATTATTTTCTGTTTAATGGGCTACAGGGGGATGTGATATGTGCAATTTGCTGGTCATAGCCCTAAAGAGAGGGGGCATGCCATTTCTCCTCCCTTCTACTTTCAGCATTCTAGAATTTGAATACATTGACAGAAACGCCAGTAGTAAGCAAAAGGCAAGAACCCTGGTCCTTTGACACCATGGAGCAATGCCAGTTTTGCACTGTCTACCTCTTAGCTTTTCTAAGAGGGCTAAATACTATCTTATTTAAGATAAGACTATTACCCACCCCTATTTTGGATTTCTGTCACATGCAGTGTTAATCCTAAATGATACAATATTCATATAATTAACTCCTTTTCTTCTCATGGTACCTAAATAATCTGTTTGTTACAAACAAGACTCTAATAAGGACAGTTTTTTCTTACTCAGGCCATGTGCAATTTGGTCTACATACACACTAAAAGCCCAACCCATATTTTGCCTTGCCTTTTAGGTCCTCAAAAGAAATATAGACACTTTACTAGGATATATATTATTAAAAGCACCACTACTTTCCCTAGGGAAGAAACAATAGATCCACATTTTTCTTGCACCAGCTCACATTTCATAAACCCTTGTTTAAAATTAACCCAAACCATTAAACAACACAGAAAAAAAAATTTCTTTTTAAATAACACTATAAAAACTGCCTTCTGAGAAACTGAAACAGGTGAGTTTACATGTAATCTCAGATAAGGTGACCAAATATCCAAAATTGGCTAAGACAGTCCCAACTCCCAGATTGCTGGCTGCTCTGGTTTCTGTCTCAGCACACGTCCTGTGGTTCAGGCCAGATGTCATCCAACTTTAGGACAGGAATTCCTGCTCCCCACTTGGGTGAACAAGTTGCTAAAAATGGGGAGAAACAACATGAAAGTGGAAAGGGCAAAAAGGAATTAAACTCTGGTTGCAATTTTAGTTACATTTTGGTTGTTTGACAATGTTTGTGATCATTTGCCAACACATATTGTTTAGTTTGGGATCTTTCAAACTGTGATGGGGACGATCCATTTCTAGGGTTCGATCAGTATTTTTAAAAAGCGGTTTTGACTATAATAGGCTAGAAAATGCCAGTATGCATTTCATATACTAAAGAGTATTTTTCAAAAGTTTCTATTTATGTTTTTTCTGTGAGTCTTTGGTGCAAGAGGTTGGTCAAAAGAAGTTTAAAACTCACTAAATTTTAGTCATTTAGGAATACACTCACCCAATGTCTCTTGTATCATGCAACAATGTTATGAAATTTTAAACCTTTCATTCAGCAGCTATTTGACATATGTAACATTAACAGTACTTGCCCATTCATCGCTTTTCTGGATAGGGTTTCCCTTAAGCCCAATTTTCACACAAGTTTTCCAGGCTGTTCCAGGGACTTTGTCTAGGACTGTGAGATGGGGGTTGTCTACAGGGGATTGGTCCGTGGACAGTTCAACTTTGAAATTCACTGAACAAATGGTGTTTAAAGACTAAATTTAAGTTAGCCAGTTGGGCAAGGAAAGAAGGGCATTCCAGCTAGGAGCAGTGTGTGCTAAGCAGAAGAGAGAAGCAGTAGCATATATGGGTTCACAATATCTTAGATGTAATTCTGAATTCCAAAAAGTTCTAAAAGCTGAAAGCATAAGGCAAGAAAACCGATTCCATCTGAACTCATTGGTGTGCTGCATTTATCACATGAGTTCAGATTATTTCTATCATACTACACTGATATCCAGCCAGTCTAAAATATGGTTATGGTCCACATAATGTGTATCTGAGTTCTAAAGGAATATATGATTATAAAAGACTGGCACATTAAGTATTTACTTACCAGTTTTATAGAAGGTATTATTTTTCCTCTTTATGTTTGTTTTTTTAAAGATTTTATTTATGTATTAGAGAGAGAGAATGAGCGAGAGAAGGGAGCATGAGCAGGGGAGGGTCAGAGGGAAAAGCAGATTCCCTGCTGAGCAGGGAGATCAACTTGCGGTTCAGTCCTGGGAGTCAGGGTCATGACCTGAGCCTAAGTCAGACCCTTAGCTGACTGAGCCACCAGGTGCCCCTACTCTTTAAGTTTTAATGAAAAATAAAACTTTAGGGTGCCTGGGTGGCTCAGTCAGTTAAACATCTAGCTCTTGATTTTGGTCGGGTCACAATGATGGGGTTGTGAGAGAGCCCCACATTGGGTTCTACGCTGAGTGTAGAGCCTGCTTGAGATTCTCTCTCTCTCCCTCTGCCCCTCCTCCCACTTGTGCTTTCACTTTCTCTCTCTCAAAGAAAAATATTAAAACCTCAAAATCCATAGCATTAGCAAAATAGAAATCTAGTAAAGCCAGCACAGTAATGTATACATAATTATGGAAGAACTAGTGCATAAAGTGGTTATATGATGTATCTCAGGGATCAGTTTATCAAATTTATACCCTGCTTATTTATAATTGATGATTTCTTAATCTTTCTCCAGTTGTTTAATGGTTTCCATATGCTTGCTTGTGCTTTAACTCATGTGCATTTGGTGAATCTTACCTACCACAAGCAAGTAAAAGTCTATAAAGTAAAAAATTGTCTCCTTTTCACCACCATCCTCCTCCCCCTTCAGCACATTGTCCAGAGGTAACCACTCTTAAGAGGTGTGTATATATTCTTTTGGACCCTTTTTTAAATTTGTATGTGAGCATGCCTTATGTCATAGATACACAAAAACAAATGTTGGATGATGGGCATTAAGGGGGG